>JAGFNQ010002629.1:41117-66992 GCA_024364735.1 Boesenbergia rotunda | reverse complement strand
TTTGAACTGAAGCCTGCTTTAACTGTCTATGATCCAACAACATCAGTTCGGAGGAGCGCCTACGGAGGATCCAAATCTTCATCTGGAAGTGTTTCTGGAATTCTGTGAAACTCTCAAATTTAATGGAGCCTCTGCAGATGCGATAAGATTGCGACTTTTTCCTTTTTCTTTAAGGGATAAAGCACGAGCTTGGTTACATTCGCTTCCATCGAACTGTATCACAACATGGGAGCAACTCGAGCAGAGATTTTTAGACAAGTACTTTCCACCAAGCAAGACCGCTTCACTCCGTCACCAAATCACAAATTTTGTGCAAAAAGATGGAGAATCTCTTTTTGAAACTTGGGACCGATTTAAAGGACTACTGCAGCAATGCCCACATCACGGACTGGAGAAATGGCTCGTAATCCATACCTTCTATAACGAAATTTCCTACTCTACTAAAGTCTCTTTAGACTCTGCTGCAGGTGGTGCGCTCATGAACAAAACCTTAGAGGAGGCATTCGATATTATCGAAAGCGTGGCATTGAACCATCACCAATGGGCGAGAGAGAGAGAGAATCCCGTTCGATCGGCAGGTAAGTATGAGGTGAGCGCTTTAGACAGCCTTGCGGCAAAGGTTGATGCATTAACCTATAAATTTGAAAATTTTAATGTTAACGCTGTTTCTAATATCATCTGTGAGATATGTGGAGTGACAGGACATTCGGCCATGAATTGCCAAGTAGGGGTCACGCAACCTACTGGAGCGCAGGTGGAACAAGTTGACGCGATAAATAATTTTGCTCAAAGGCCAAACAACAATCCGTATTCAAACACCTACAATCCAGGATGGAGGAACCACCCAAATTTTTCTTACAGAAATAATCAAAATCAATCCGGGCAGAATAATTATGGAGCATCTGGAGGATTTCAGCAAGAAAAGAAGTCTAACTTGGAAATTATGATGGAAAATTTCATTGCTAGCCAAACGAAGCAAAATGATGAATTTCGACAACACATGGTGGAATCTAATCGGAAGCATTCAGAGACAGCCGAAGGAATCTCCCTATTATCAGGTAAGATAGATAATTTGGCAAATCATACTAAAATGTTGGAAAATCAACTTGCGCAGGTCGCCGATTCGTCTTCAAGAATACCGGGGAGATTTTCGGGGAGACCAGAAACAAATCTTGTGGAGCATTGTAACACGATTACCTTGAGAAGTGGAAGGAGAGTAAATGAGCCTAAGGAGGACCCAAAGCTATTTCCGGACAGAGAAGAACACGCCCAGGACGTGCTGATTGGCACGCCCGTGCCAATCACCGAGAGATCTGCCAGCGAACAACACGCCCAGGACGTGCTGAAGAACACGCCCGTGACCGTGTCATCCTCTGCTACTAAAGGGAAAAAGATGCCTGAAAGCCAAAGAATCCATGCACGCGTGGAAAAATACGAACCACCGATTCCATTCCCCCAGAGGATAATTAAGGCCAAACTTGATGAACAATTTGGTAAGTTTCTTGATGTCCTAAGGAAGTTGTATATTAACATTCCATTCACGGAAGCCTTGCAGCAAATGCCCACGTACTCAAAATTTCTGAAAGACATATTGACAAACAAAAGGAAAATTGAGGAGTGTGTAACGGTGGCATTGACGGAGGAATGTAGTGCTCTAATTCAAAACAGGTTACCACCTAAACTCAAAGATCCAGGTAGTTTTTCAGTCCCATGCATGATTAGGAATCATAACTTCGATAAAGCTTTTTGTGATCTGGGAGCTAGTGTAAATCTTATGCCATTTTCACTGTGTAAGAAATTAAACTTGGGTGAATTGAAAATTACAACACTAGCTTTGCAACTTGCTGATCGCTCTGTGAGGTATCCTTTAGGTGTATTGGAAAATGTACCTGTCACGGTTGGGAAATTTGTTGTCCCTGCTGATTTTGTTGTTCTAGAAATGGATGAAGATCCGTACATTCCTATTATACTGGGAAGACCTTTCTTGGCCACTGCAGGAGCAGTAATTGATGTTAAAAATCATAAGTTGTCGTTAGTCGTGGGTAGCGAAAAAATTGAGTTTGATTTGTCTAAAGCTATTAAACAACCCTTCCTGGAGAATGTGTGTTGCAGGATTGATGATGTGCAGATGGTTGAGGAAGAAGAAGAACCGTTTCTCAGATTCAGCGATACACTGGACACATACTCGGATGAAGAAGACGTTGAAAAGAGCAGGGAAGATGGTGGACACATAAACCTTGCGCGACATATGACTGAAGAAGCGATGTTAGAACAAAAATCACTGGAAAGTGAAAACCATGAATTACCGCAGGTAGAACTTAAACCTCTTCCATCGACCCTCAGGTATGAATTTCTTGGTGATAATTCCACATTCCCTGTAATTGTAAATGCAAGTTTAAATGAAGTGGATACTGAAAAGCTGCTCCGTGTGCTTAAAATGCATATTAAAACCATAGGGTATACCATTGAAGACATCAAAGGGATTAGCCCTTCATTGTGCATGCATAGAATTCTACTCGAGAAAGATTTTAAACCTTCAGTTGAGAGACAAAGGAGGCTTAATCCTAATATGAAGGAGGTGGTCAAGAAGGAGGTTTTGAAATTACTGGATGCAGGAATAATTTATCCAATTTCTGATAGTGAATGGGTAAGTCCGGTTCATGTTGTGCCAAAGAAAGGTGGGATGACTGTAGTTAGAAATTCAAATAATGAGTTGATTCCCACTAGGACGGTTACTGGGTGGAGAATGTGTATTGACTACAGGAAATTGAACAAAGAAACTAGGAAAGATCACTTCCCACTCCCATTCATTGATCAGATGTTAGAAAGGTTGGCAAAACACTCCTATTTTTGTTATCTAGATGGGTATTCTGGTTTTTATCAAATTCCCATACATCCAAATGACCAGGAAAAAATCACGTTTACATGTCCTTATGGTACTTTTGCCTATAGGAGAATGCCTTTTGGTCTTTGCAATGCACCGGCTACTTTTCAACGTTGTATGATGGCTATTTTTCTGATATGATTGAGAACATTATGGAAGTTTTTATGGATGATTTTTCAGTTTATGGTACTAACTTTGATACTTGCTTGTTCAACTTGGTTAATGTTTTGCAGAGATGCGAAGAGACAAATTTGGTGTTAAACTGGGAAAAATGTCATTTTATGGTGAGAGAAGGCATTGTGTTAGGACATTTGGTTTCAGAGCGAGGAATTGAAGTAGACACGGCAAAGGTGGAAGTGATTGAAAATCTACCTCCACCGACAAACGTTAAGGGAGTGCGAAGCTTTTTAGGACATGCAGGATTCTACCGGCGTTTTATCAAAGATTTTTCAAAGATTTCTAAACCTTTGACAAATTTGTTAGTTAAGGATGTTGAATTTGTTTTTGATGAAAATTGTTTGGACGCTTTTTCCAGGTTGAAGGAAGCTTTGATCTCAGCTCCGATAATGCAAGCTCCCGATTGGACCTTACCCTTTGAAATTATGTGTGATGCGAGTGACTATGCAGTAGGAGCAGTTTTGGGACAAAGAAGGAACCGGAGGGTACATGCCATCTATTATGCTAGCCGAACTTTGGATGATGCTCAGATGAACTACGCAACTACGGAGAAGGAACTCTTGGCGATTGTATTTGCCTTGGATAAATTCAGATCATACCTCGTTGGCTCTAAGGTTATTGTTTACACAGATCACGCAGCCATAAGGTATTTATTGAGAAAAAAGGATGCTAAACCAAGGCTCATCAGATGGATTCTTCTTTTACAAGAATTTGATTTAGAAATAAAGGATAAGCAGGGGACTGAGAATGTGGTAGCGGATCACTTATCAAGACTATGTCAGGGACAGAATTGGACCAAGGAGGGAGACCTTCCAATTGATGACTCTTTTATTGATGAACATCTACTTGCTATAAAAAGAATTGACTCTCCATGGTACGCAGACTACGCAAATTTTCTTGCTTGTGGAATTTTACCTCATCAGATGAGTTACCAACAGAGAAAGAAGTTTTTTGACGATATCAAGAGCTATGTATGGGATGATCCACTGCTTTTCAAGAAGTGTGCGGATACTATTTACAGGAGATGTATACCGGAGGATGAAATAAAAGATATACTCTATCATTGTCATTCTTCATCATATGGTGGTCATGCTAGTACTTCAAAGACAGCTGCTAAAGTCTTACATGCAGGATTTTATTGGCCACATATTTTCAGAGATACTCGTGATTATGTATTGACTTGTGATAGATGCCAAAGGACGGGGAACATCTCCAAGAGACATGAGATGCCACTGAATTCGATTCTAGAAGTTGAACTTTTCGATGTTTGGGGGATTGATTACATGTGACCATTTCCCCCGTCTCATAACAATATCTACATTCTGGTGGCAGTGGACTACGTATCGAAGTGGGTTGAAGCTATACCATCTCCAACAAATGACGCGAAGACTGTGATAAAACTTTTTAAGAAAATCATATTTCCTAGATTTGGAGTTCCTCGAGCGGTGATTAGCGATGGAGGTTCACACTTTATTGAAAGACAATTCGAAAATCTTCTCAAAAAGTATGGAGTAACTCATAAGATTGCCTCTCCGTATCACCCACAAACCAGTGGGCAAGTGGAAGTATCGAATAGAGAAATCAAAAGCATTCTAGAGAAAACTGTGACGCATTCACGAAAGGATTGGGCAGAAAAATTGGATGACGCTCTATGGGCATATCGGACAGCTTACAAGACTCCTATTGGTATGACGCCGTTTCGATTGGTGTATGGGAAATCCTGTCATCTTCCTGTAGAGTTGGAACACAAGGCTTTCTGGGCAATCCAATTATTGAACTTCGATCTAAAGAATGCTGGAGAGAAAAGAAAGCTTCAGCTTGATGAACTAGAAGAACTCCGACTTGACGCTTATGAGCATGCAAAATCCTATAAAGAAAGGACTAAGCGTTGACATGATCAACACATTATGCGTAGGGAATTCCAAGAGGGTGATCTTGTATTATTGTTCAATTCTCGATTGAAACTTTTCCCAGGAAAGCTGAAATCCAGATGGACGGGTCCTTTTGAAGTAAAGAAAGTTTATCCTTATGGAGCTATAGATATATCGAATGAAACCTCCGGAGTTTTCAAAGTGAATGGGCAAAGGCTAAAAAAATATCTGAGCGAACCAATTCCTAAGGGAGGAGAACAGAACCTCCTCGAGTCAACCTGATTTACATCATTTTGGTCAAGCTAATGACCGTAAACAAGCGCTATTTGGGAGGCATCCCAAATTCTTACCTTTTACTTTTATCTTTTACTTTACATTTCATTTTATTTTCAATAAATTTTTCCTTCCTTTTGCAGAATAAACGTTCAGGAAACAAAGGAGAACACGGCCGTGCCAATTTCAAACACGGCCGTGTCGGTTGATGTCGGGTTTTCCAGCAGAGAACACGCCTGGGGCGTGTTGCGAGACACGGGCGTGACGCAGGGCTTTAAGACAGGCGAGACGGGTTTTAGGTCAAAACACGCCCGTGACTCTTCGAAGTTTTTTCTTCCGCCGGTGGTTCCAGAGCTGCTTCCGATCGTCTCCGTTCTTCCCATTCATCTCCAAAACGTGCTCCGGTGAAGATCTTCCTCCGACAAAGATGAGCAAGCGTGTGAAAACGGGGAAAGCACCCTCTTCTTCAAAAGACAAAGGAAAACGGAAAGCAAGAGACCAAGGTGATAGTTCTGATAACCCTTTTGGTTTGATCTTTCGCGATGATATCCATAAATCTCGTTTTGACAAGCTAGAAAAACGGAAAATAGTTTCCACTAGATATATGGATTCTTATACATTGGCCGCGTTAGGTATCAAGGAAGATATATATTGGATGGCTGATAGGATGGGATGGGGACAATTTTTGACTAGCCATTACCCTACCTACCCTAGTATAACTCTAGAATTCCTTAGTTCCTTGTCGGCCGAAATAATTCAAGGAAGAAATTGTGAGGAAGGATTGATTGAATTTCGGTTGAAGAATATCGATTATAGGATGAATTTGAAGGAGTTTAATGAAATTTTTGATTTTCCTATTGGAGGGGAGAGGCAAATACATCGAAATTTTTGTGAGAATACATTTTGGAAAGAAATTGCCTTAGACCCCATGCCCTATGATGCCTCTAGATCCAAATCATCTAATATCCCTAATCCAATTTTTCGCTATCTTCATAGATTCATGGCGAATACTATTTTTGGGAGATGGGAAAGTGTTGGGGTAGCTAGGCTAAGTGAATTGCAGTTTTTATGGGCCATGATTAATGGTGTTAAAATTGATTTTGGAGCTCACCTAGTTAGACATCTAGTGAAAATTGGGAATAGCTCGACTGGAGTAATTGTTATTGGAGGACTTTTGACTAAGATTGCATTAGCTTTAGGGTGCGAGTTGGATGGATTGGAGATTTGTCCGGCTAGTCCGCGGTTGGATTTGGATGCATGTTTGAATATGAAGATGATTGGGAGATTAGAGGGGGGATATTGTTTGATGTTACAAAAGGATATTAAAGTCCCCCTTCCAAACAGTAATCTTACAACCATTCGCAATACATGTAATTGGCTTTTTAGGGATGTTAGGACACAAGATCTACCCACAGTAGGAGAGCCATCTAGTCCACCCCATGTACCGGAGCCCCCTAGGACTGTTACTGATGATGTTTCTGCAGGACCTTCTGTTTTTGATTTTGCAGGATTCCGTACATCATTCGAGGACTTCAGAAAGGAGCATACTACGGATCAGAACATGTGGGAGCAGTTCGCTCATACTTCAGAGGAGCATTATCAGCGAGTTGACGGGTATATGGAAGGGGCTAACCATTTTTTTTCTAATGCTGAGGAGTATTTTGTAGTTGAAGCCGCTAGAAGAGAGCGTGAGGAAAAATTTTGGCAAGAAGAAAGTGAGTTTCGTGCAGAGCAAAGGAGAAGATGGCAAGAGGAAGATGATCGCAGATCTTAGACCTTACCTTGCCATAACTGTTAGGTGACCTTTCTTCTAGTTATTTTTCTTTATTTTTGGTCGTTTTTGCATTCCTATTTTAGATGTGGTTTTAGTTTTAATTTTCTGGGTTATAATTTGTGGTACGTAGGATAGTTTTATGCATGACATTTTGATGATGGCATATCTCTTGCTTTGATTGAAATAGACACTATGTGTTCAAGAGTCTTTTATACTTTGTTGCTTTCTCATCTCTTGTAGTATAACTTGACTCTTAATTGGATCTATGAAATTCTTTTTGGCTTATTCATTAAGAACCCTGTTTCACTTTTCACACAACCCTTAAGGTGTAGGCATCTGAAAAGGATTTAAATTTCTTTACCGGATTAGTACTCAATTTTCTATGGTGACCTTCATGAGCATTTTGGTTACTGAATAAACACTTATCCTAGGAGTTTTCGAAAAAAAAAAAGATGGTGGAGATGAAAAAACGAAAAAAAAAGGAGATGGAATTTCTTTTGGCGCACCCCTTTGAGACTAGGTAGCTACTAGGGAAACACCTAAAGAAGGTGCCCTTTTGAGGTCAACTAGTTACTGGGGAAATGACCACCGTTAATTCCTTCTTTCTTTTCTTCTCGGAAAGTGGTCCTTTGAGACCTTGTGTGATATTGAGGGGACGAACCAAGTGTTAGGGCAGGTAAGTGCCTCTACACTAGAAAAGAGAGGAACACGGTAATAGGGATGATGAATCTAGATTGGTATCCAAAACCTTGGGGGTTGATTTTTCACATGCACTACACAGGGATCTTTTGAGCTAAGCTACAGGGAATGACTTGAGAAAATTACGACCAACTTTATACCTTGGGATGAATTGCTAATAACTGTTTTCATGACTTCCACACATAGGTTGTCTTTATTTTTCTTTGCTCGAGGACAAGCAAAAGTTCAAGTGTGGGGGCTTTGATGTGTGCAACTCATGTATAGTTTTGGGCGTAAAACATATATGCATTTCATCTCGTTTTATCTTATTAGAGGCATATTTGATAGTTTTTACTTGGTTTTACATATTTGGGCGAGGATACTGCTTTGTGTTGGATTTTGATGACAGGATGCACAAAACCAGCCGAACCGCCCAGCGCGTGAAGACACGCCCGTGCCATGGTTAAGCACGGCCGTGGCGTTTCATGAAGACACGCCCGTGTCAGTTAAGCACGGGCGTGGCGATGCTATTGAAGAACGAGAAGCAGAGGAGAACACGTTCGGGCCGTGTCGATCAACACGGCTGTGGCGCTGAGGCTCTATAAAAGGGGAGAAGACCTAAGACCCAGGGGCGGCGGAAATCAGGGTGGGAAGAAAGGCATCAATCGAGACTTGGAGAGGAAGACACCATCAAGGAGGATTAGTAATGTCTATTTCCGATCTTATTGTCGAATTCTCCGGTGTTATGGAGTAGTCGTGTAAATCTTAGGAAGAGGGAGTAGCCCCTAACTATTTTCATGATTTGTTATTAACTCTGTTTTTCGATTATGCATATTCTTGTTGGTTGTTTCAATTGTTGAATGATGCTTTGATTGGTTTCTACGAAAATGGTAATCGTCTAGATAGGCTTTGCGGGATTCATGTGACAGGATCCAAAGCAGGTAAGAGTCATCTACATACGTATGCCATAAGACTAGAGATAGATTAAAGTAGATACATTGGCGTGATCTTCAAAAGAGGCCGTCAATAAATTAGGAATCAACTTACGAATCTGGTGGACGTTTAGATAGGTCTGCGGGAATCTAGTGACAGGATTTCAAAGCATGAAAAGATCGTCTGTTTCGGAAACCTCGATAGAGAAAGTTGCATTCAAATAAAAGAAGCCAACCTGGGTATAAGTAGTCATCAACGGAGAACTGTCGTGATAATAGTTAGAGTGGTGAAACCGTAATCCTAAGATTGTCTTTTATCTCTCAATACTTTCGCCGATTTTCGACCGCTTGAATTGTTTGATTTAGAGTAAATTTATCATTAGATCATTCATCTGGATAATTAAAACTCGTAAATTTCTAGTACTTGTCCCAGTCCCTGTGGGATCGATATTTTATTACTTGATGATAAACCATGCACTTGCAGAAACAAGCAATCAAAGACACGAAGAGGGAGTTCTTGCGTGAGATCTGTGCTGAGTGGAGCTCAGTGAGGAGTGTTAGTGATATGAGAAAATGTCCTAAGGCAATCGCCTTATGATTGTAATCATTTATTTTAATAAATGAATATTCACTATCTGAGTATACATGTTTATGTATTTGATTGAGATCTTAAACTCATTTACTGAATGCCCGCAATACAATTCACAGGATGAGAGAATTTGTGATGAATTCATAACTAGTGATTATCTCTACATGTGCAATTGTGAATTATTGAAATTGTCCCTAGTCGATGAATTGATAAATACGGACACTATCAATTCTGTTGAGACTAGCATGGGTTATTCTCTAATCAGTTGATTCTCACTGGCTGGTGACATGATGTTCGGAGATAAACATGAATGCTAGTTAAGGGAACTAGTTCATTGGAGTGACTGACTGTAAAACTTCATATGGTAGTCTACATATAGATATGTCAATGAAGTTCTTACTGCAGCTTAAGTGTGATGTTCCTTTGACTTGCGGTGTTCAAGTCATCTTGGTCATGGAGACTTTTACTTTGACATCTTAAGCAAGCATCTCCAAGGAGGTGTGGACCCAGGATGATTGGGTATAAGCCGAAGTGTCTGAAGATGTTTGAACAGCCTACAAAGGATTCACCACTCCTTGCGAGGAGATGTATACTCAAGGCCTATCGTCGGATTGTTACTCGAAGCCTCTGGCCAGAGCATGACATGTTCAGAGTATGAATCTCTTAAATACACGAGGGTAATTAGAATCCGTAGGACGAGAAATCGTTACTTGGGCTAGGTGTGACGTAGTCAGCCTAGTGGGGACTGACACACATAGACCATGTCCTGAACCAAATGGGTATAAGATGGTGAAGGGAATGAGGCACGATTCATTATAGCTACTGAAGGGTTTCAGAATAGTTTCTGAGGTCAACCGTTGATCTTTCGATTAATTGGGGATCATGATGTACTACTAGGTGCCACTTATGATCGTTCTATAATTGGTTAATTATAGACGGCCAACATAAATCGAAAGCCTATTTAGTCACATGCACTACGAGTAATCCGAGGGATTTAAAACAAGTTGAAAATTAGATTTTCCAATCAAGAGAGATTAGGTTTGGTTGAGCCAAACGATAAGTCGAATCTGAATTTTTCAAAGACGCATCGGAAGCGTAAAATGACTAAGTCTTTTGAAGACTTAATAGATGAATTAAATGAGTTTAATTCATTGGGGCGTGGCTTGGATGGGCCGGCCAAAAAGGGTCTCCACCCTCTTTGCTTGGCCGACCACAACAAAGGGAGAGAACCAAGTTTTTGGTTCAATTTATAAAATAAACCAATTGTGTGGTTTGTTTTATAAAATTATGGATGATATAAATTTTTATATAATAAACCAAGGTTTGGTTTATTTTTCATGGAAATTAAAATGAACCATGGATTGGTTTATTTTATTTTATAAAATCAATCATGGATTGATTTACCATGATAAGAAAATTTATTCCATAAGAAAAAGGAGACTTGGTCGGTTTTTATCATGAATTAAAATATGATAAATCTTGGCATGATGGAATAAGTCATAGAAAATTTATTCCATAAGAAAAAAGAGACTTGGCGGTTGAGAGGTCACTATATAAAGGACTCAAGGCAAGGCTTGGAAAAAAATTGAAGTATTCTTGCCTGGGCTCTCTCCCTCTCCTCCCTTCTTTCTCTTGGCCGGCAACAAGGCTCTTCTCCCTTCTTCTTGCAGTGAGCACAAGGAGAAGCACCGAGGCGACAAAGTTCTTCCGTTGGGACGATCTTCCTCTCCGGCCATTATCACCTTGGGATTGGGCGCAAGTCATCTTCCTCCTTCTCGCCGGAATTGTGATTCCGGCCAACCTTGGTAGTGAGTTTTTCCGATGTGATTACTTCTCTCTTGGTTTTCTTGTCGCGTTCTCGGAGAATCTAGTAGTTCTCGAGAACACGAAACTCGTGGCTTTGTGAAGTCATCCCGAAGATACTCGGCGTGGACGCGAATAGAGGCGGAGCTTCCTAGGGACGCTTACGGTTGGATCTCGTCCCTTCATTCGAGTTACGCAAGGTAATACGTAAATTAGTTTACGTTTCTGCAAAATTTTAAATATATAATCATGTCTACACAAGATAAAGTTGCATGCTTAGATGTGTGGTTAAATAATTTGAGAAATTATTTATGCTAAACCTTCCGCTGCACGTAATTAATTTTAAAATTACGAACCCGCATCCATGTCAACATGCACCCGGTCCCAACAAGGAATTCGCTTGTGTTCTTACTGTCCTAAGTGCTCTGTAAGCTTCCTTTGTGTTTCATTGTACTTAATATCTTCATCTTGATTGAAACGCTGTGGAGAGGTCACTCCACCGAGAAGGAGGTTCCATTCTATCAGGATTTTCCGGGGCTTGATCTGCCGACGATCAAGGGATCGCCCACCTTACGGGCACGCCAAGGAGTAGGGGCAAGTTATCCCCGAACCTTGTATATCTTCTTGTTAGTGTTCTTGTTTGTGCTTAGCTTAGGGTTTAATTTCTGCAATACTCTGTTTTGTGTTGTTTGCTTCCGCTGTCTAACCTTGAAGTGCAGAAGTTTTAAAAGTTCAAGAACTTATTGTCTGGCTATATTCACCCCCCCCCTCTCTAGCCATCCAAGTTCCAACAAATGGTATCAGAGATTGGGGCTCTGTTCATGGCTTAACATCCGAGAGTCTACAAGATGGCTGGAAGAGAAGGGTTTAGCACCAGCCGACCTCCATTCCTCGACGACACTGATTTTCCATATTGGAGGTCAAGGATGTAGTTTTATTTGAAGACAAACATGAGCATGTGGTTCTCAGTGAAGGAGGGTTTCTCTCCTCCAAAGGAAATTGAGGGAAAAGATCTTGACTTCTCCATATGGTCGGCTGAGCAAATCAAAAGGGCGGAAGCCAATGCCAAAGCTGTTGTCACCTTGCAATGTGGGATGAACAAAGAGCAGTTAATCAAGGTTGGCCCCTTCACCTCTGTCAAAGACCTATGGAACAAACTCATTGAGCTTCATGAAGGAACTCATGAAACTCGGACAGCCAAGAAGGACCTCATTCTCAGCCAACTCCAGAACTTGACAATGGAGGAAAATGAAACGATGAGTATGCTTCATGGTTGGTTCAAGGAAATTGTCAACGGCTTGCATTCCATCAATGAAAAGGTGGAAAACCGAGATCTTATAAGGCACGTTCTCAAAGCCTTCCCTAGGAATACTTTGTGGTCATCCATGGTGGATGCCTACAAGGTTTCCAAGGATTTTTTTTTTTGTTAAGTTAGAAGATCTATTTTGTGAAATGGAACTACATGAGATCTCTAACCAAAGCCCAAAGGAGAAAGGGTTGGCTTTAATGACAGGTGACAAAAAGAAGAAAATGGAGGAGGAGAGGACCTACTGTCATATGGCTCTAGTGGCCTTAGAAGAGTCATCCAAGGAGAGTGACAACGAATCAAGCTCCTCAACCGCACCTTCATCATCTTCGGATGATGAAGAGGTAATCTCTCCCGAGCTAAATAAGTGCTATAGAACAATAGCTTGCTTGACAAACATGCTCAAAAAGTCTAAGAACAAGATCAAATCTTTGAAATTGGAAGTAGAACATTTAAAAACCTCTAAGGATGAGGTAATTGATGACTTGCATGTTAAGATCCTTGAAAATGAAAATAAGGACTTAAAGAGCGAAGTTGAAAATCTCAAGAATATTCTTGAGAAATTCTCAACTAGCTCCAAAACCTTAGACATGATACTAAACTCCCAAAGGGTGGTTTACAACAAGGCCGGTATAGGTTACCGACCTAAAGAACCTAGTATCATGTCACTAATGTCTAGAACACATTTTGGATCATCAAAAAATTCTAAGGTTCAAAAAGCCAAAAAAGAAAATAACTAAGGCATGGGTGCCAAAGTCTTTCATTGAAAGATCATTAGGTCCCAAAATTTGGGTACCTAGAACCTCTATCTTTAGAATTGTATAAGCATTGCTTAAGGGGGAGCATCTATCAACATGGGTTGTTGATAACGGGTTCTCCAAATCTATGGTCAGGGAAAATTGTTATCCACATGATTAGCTTTGGAGAATTAAAATTAGATAATTTGATTTTCATTGCTTTAATTCTTATAACAATGTAATCCCTTGGCTAGTGATTTTTATGGAATTCATGTGCCAAAGTACTTAATCATGCTTAAGTACAATTTACTTTAGTATTAAAATTCTTTCATGATCAAGTTTGCTTTCAAAACAAAGAAGAAATTGTCTAATTCAAATAGCAATACATGTTCATTACTTCTAGTATCCATGGTTGGAAAATTTCTGTTTGAAATTTCTGGTTGAGATCATGAAGAGTATAGCTAAGGATTGGATGCATTTACATCAACTGTATTTCCTGTGCTATGTATGCCATGCTTAACTTTTAGTTTACTTGGAAAGAAAATAGTTATGATTTGTTTCTAGTAACTAGGAATGAGGATTATGGGGTTGAGTAGTTAGAGTGAGCATGTTATAAACATATATTAAACTGATCAGAATTTAGAAATTGATCATAGCTTGATATTAACTTGATGCAAGCATGTTTTGGAATTTAATCATATATTGGTGTTAATTTGATTCAAGCAAGCTAAAATTTTCTTATATAACTTTGGTTAAGAACAGCATGTCAACCTAGTCTATGATGGTTCAAAAGTTAGTACTCAAATTCCATGACTGGTTTGTTTTCCCACTGATCATGCTTTGATACAAAGCTATGTTTGATTGGTTTAAGGTCTTGAAACTTGATGGGAATAAACCTAAGTTAAGGGACACTAATCATGATGTTTATTCTGGTCAAAGAAACATGAATGTTGTTTAATGGAACACTATTAGGAGTTAAATCTAATTGTATTAGGGTTTAGAGTTGAAACAAACCCGTTTCTGAAGCTGATCAGTTTCAGAAACCATTCTGTATCAGACCTGATCGGTCCACCGACCGATCAAGGGTCCTTCTGATCGGTCTGGTACCGATCAGACCAATTCTGATCAAGGAACTCTTAAATCGTTCCAAAGTGATCCAAAACCTCCTCAAACCAATCTCTTTTCATCAAATTGTATCAGATTGTTGATCATTTTGATACAAACACATCTGATACAAACCAATTATAGTTGGAACAAAACCTAATATTAATTTGATACAAATCTATATTGGAATGTTCAAATTCATAAGAAAGGGTTTGTTGAGTCATGACTCTTGTTCTTAATGTCGTGTTTCAGAAATTTTTCTGAAATGACGAATATCAATAGAGTCTACATCCCTATTGTGGAATGTCAATTGTTAATGCAGTCTGATCAGGAATGTATCAGAGTTTCAGAAATTTTTTTGAAATCTAATCGCTCCCTAGACTAACAAGAAATATTTCTGTATCAAATAATCAACGAACCTGATCGGTCACGGAGACCAATCAGGATTATGTGTCCGATACAGCTGCATTCTTTACTTGTCATATGAAACATATATATGTTTGACCATGATATATTTCTGTATATGTTTTCATGTGCAATTCACACTTATTGCCGTATGATGCATATACATTGTTGTCATGATACATTTATGGTATATGTCTTTCATATGCAATTCAAAAGTTTACCTTTGATTATTTTGGGTTTGGGGAGAGACCCGTGTTTGAGGGGGAGGTATGTTTAAACTTAATAACTATCCCTTTTCGATGTTTGACAAAGGGAGAGAGAATGATTGATTAAGTTTAGGGTTATTGTAGGGGGAGGACTTTGATTCCCTTGCGATAATTGAACTGCCTTCAATTGATCATTTAATGTCTAAACTTAAATCGGGTTGTCCAACAACAAAAAAGGGGAAATTATTGATGCAGTCTGACCCTGATTGTTGTTTTGGTGTTTGACACCGATTTAAGTTTGATTCAAGTTTGGTTGAATTCGGATTAAGTCTAGGTGGATCGGGAGATCGCACGCTGGCATGGAAAAAGTCCTAGCTTGGAGTGCTAGGTGTGAAAAGTCCTAACTTGGAGGGTTAGGTGTGAAAAAGTCCTAGCTTGGAGGGCTAGGTGTGAAAAGTCCTAACTTGGAGGGTTAGGTGTGAAAAAATCCTAGCTTGGAGGGCTAGGTGTGAAAAGTCCTAACTTGGAGGGTTAGGTGGGAAAAAGTCCTAGCTTGGAGGGCTAAGTATAAAAAAATCCTGGCTTGGAGGGTCAGGTCCTAGCTTGGAGGGCTAGGTTGATGAAACCCTGGCTTGGAGGGCCAGGTCCTAGCTTGGAGGGCTAGGTCCTAGCTTGGAGGGCTAGGTTGATGAAACCTTGGCTTGGAGGGCCAGGTCCTAGATTGGGAAGCTAGGTTGTTGAAATCCTGGTGAGTGAAGCCAGGTCCTAGCTTGGAGGGCTAGGTTGAAGTCCCGGTGAGTGAAACTGGGCATGGAGTTTTGGTCCTGGAGACTGAGCACGAGTCAGAGAAGGCTGGAGGCCCGTTCTCTTGACTTAAAGTGGTATTGACCTTGTCTGGATCGGTTTGGTGACCGATCAGGGAAGTTGGCACGAAGTTCCCTCGTGGATCGGTCTGGTGACCGATCCAGCTATGACTGATCGGTCTGGTGACCGATCAGGGAGAATACAGTGACTTTGGGAACCTTACTGCTCGGCTCCTGATCGGTCTGGTGACCGATCAGGGATACTATTCAGATCGTTCTGGTGAACGATCAAACGTTGCGGGCTTCTCACTATAACCGATCAGGCTGGAGCCTGATCGGTCAGGAAGTGTCCTGATCGGTCCCCAGACCGATCAGGCCACAACCTGATCGGTCTGGTGACCGATCAGGGGTGTGGCAGAAAGAAGCTGGAGGAAACCCAGCTGGTCCTGGATCGGTCAGGGTGATCGATCACAAGGAGCTCGCGATTTCTAGTTTCTCACCATGGACCGATCAGGCTAGAGCCTGATCGGACTGAGCCTATCCTGATCGGTCTGGTGACCGATCAAGGCTCACTCTGATCGGTCTGGTGACCGATCAGAAGCTGAACTTTAATTTGAAATGCATGTCAGACGCTCTGATCGCACCTGTTTTCTCTGCGCTTTCTCTGATACACTATGATTTCCTTGTGATATGCTTTGCTAAGCGTCTGATTGAGTGTGCAGGTGACAGGGATGTATTCAAACACTCAAGGATGGTCAAAGGGAGACTTTCCATCGAGCAGGTTTGGATGCTTTCATTTCTCAAGTCTCAACGGGCGCTGGTGCTGCTGGAAGCTAACCTGGGGCTCGACTGGGGCTCAGTTGAGGAGAGGTCAAGGAGTCCAGGAGAGGTCAGGTAGCTGGGCTGTGCAGATGAGCAGCTGGGAGCTGCAGAGGAGCGTCTGGCGACAGCAGCAGCAGGTTAAGTGGCTGGCGATGAAGAGAAGAGAGGAAGTCCCTGCGTGCGATATCTTCTTGCTTGAGCTACAACTCAGAAGTGAGGTTGCCACTACACAGATTCTGATCCTTGAAGCAACCTGTTGAGACATTGCATACTTGAGCGCTTGGAAGAAGAAACAAGGAGCTCGGCGAGTCCATCAGCAAGAAGACACGAAGAGGGAGTTCTTGCGTGAGATCTGTGCTAAGTGGATCTCGGTGAGGAGTTCGCTTGTGTTCTTACTGTCCTAAGTGCTCTGTAAGCTTCCTTTGTGTTTCATTGTACTTAATATCTTCATCTTGATTGAAACGCTGTGGAGAGGTCACTCCACCGAGAAGGAGGTTCCATTCTATCCGGATTTTTCGGGTCTTGATCTGCCAACGATCAAGGGATCGCCCACCTTACGAGCACGCCAAGGAGTAGGGGCAAGTTATCCCCGAACCTTGTATATCCTCTTGTTAGCGTTCTTGTTTGTGCTTAGCTTAGGGTTTAATTTCTGCAATACTCTGTTTTGTATTGTTTGCTTCCGCTGTCTAACCTTGAAGTGTAGAAGTTTTAAAAGTTCAAGAACTTATTGTCTGGCTATATTCACCCCCCCCCCTCTCTAGCCATCCAAGTTCCAACAGAAACATCAATCAATAGTGTGGTCATCCCTATTGCAGTGAGAGCATTGAAGTTGTTTGTTGCTAATGGTCGATCGATGGGACTCAACTTATTTGACTTGTCAACCTCGATTATACACCAATTGCTAAGCAAAATTTATAGTATATCCAATAGCATCTCGATTAGTGGCAACCTCATTTTGTCTCTCATGTTGCTGTACAAGGTCATGGACCTTGCAGGTGTCAAGTAGGGGATTCATCAAGAGTATTGAACCATAGATGATAGAAAAAGAATCATTTAATCCCATGAGGAATTGTATGACTCTTTCCTTCTCTTCTCTTTCGATAAGGCCATTAACACCTCCGTAAGTACAGGCAATTGGATCATGATAAAAAGTCAACTTATCCTATAGATCCTTCAATTTGGTGTAGTAAATTGACACAGGTTGATGTCGTTGTCGGTGCTCTAAGATTTCACGATGAATTTCATAAATGTCGGCATCATTCCCTTGTGAAAATTTATCATGTAGATCATTCAAAACATTAAATGCAGATTCTGAATAAATAATACTCTTGACGATATCCGATTGAACGACATTGAGGATCTATGATAATACCATATGATTGCAACGTTCCCATGCTAGAAACTCACTATCTCTTGTTATCGGTGCTTTGGTTGTCTCATTAACGAATCCGATTTTGGTTTTAGCACTTAATGTTATTCGCATTGAACGACTCCATTTCTCAAAGTTATTCCCATCGAGTAAATTGGAGACAAGAACCAAACCAAGATGATCAAATTGTTGTCAAGTGAAATTGATTTGCTCCATTCTCTGACTTCTTGCTTTGATCTCCCATTCAACGAAAATAATTCTCATAACCTGTGATCGCTTTGATACAATGTAAAATTCTTGAATATGGAGGAGGAAAATTTTGAGAATTTCTATATGTTCCAAAACGAAGGAGGAAAATTTTGAGAATTTCTATATATTCCGAAAGAAATCGACGTCGACGGCCAGTCACCAGAGTTCAGTCCACGAGGATGATGACGAGAGAAGACAAGCTCCCACCCTGCGAGATTAACATGAGCGTTAAGGGGAACACGCTGGAGGTTGTTCGGCGGAGCCCACTCCGACGCTTAAGTCAGTACCTGAGTCTCTTAAATGGAAGGAAATAAGGAAAAGTGTGAGTTAGAATGAGCGTAACCCCTTACATGGGGGTTGGAGTACCTTGTATACCTGAGGCAGCAGTCACACGTGTCCCCACGTTCTTCACCACGTCCCCTCAATTGTCGGTTACTGGATAATCCTTGTAACGGTCCTCGCAGCCATTACATCTGGGTCATTGCGATAATTAAGATTTTAATGACCGCATATTATGGGTCATGATTATCTCATAATTACTAGTGGTAATTATCCATAGATCCGAAGAAAGGAGATGGTTATCTGAGGTTGGGCTACCGGATAGGGTGATTCTTGGGCTCCGCTACCCTGAGATGATCTTGGGGTCCTTTGGCCCAGGGGGATCTCGGGCGCTCGCTTTCTCGAGGTGATCTCGGGACCCTGATCTCCTGAGGTGATCTCGGGCGTGTGTCCTCCTAGAACGATCTTCAAGAGTATGTCTACCCGAGGTGGTCTCGGGAATCTACCTTCCCGAGGAGGTCTCAGGAGTTAAGGAAAGAGAGTTGTCCAGATTTGGTAGATTTCACCACATAACTTCTTCAGTCTAGGTATCAATCACGGGATGCTCAACCATATCACTATATATTATTATCATCGAGAGTATTATAAAATATACATAGAACTATTACTAAGTAATCATTGACTATGTTTGATTCTATTTATAGAAAATAATAAAGACTATTTAATTTTAATTAATTAATTTACATAGAAAGAGGAAATGTAATAAGATCATTAATTACAAGAATCAAACGAAAAGAATGCCAATCAAATCATTCCTTTAGTAAACCGAATGATAGAATTTTCATTAAAATTAAATAAATCAAATTGATATAAAATTGAATACTTTCGTCTTTAATTTCTTAATTTGATCGATTTAACTTCTCTTTTGCTCACCTAGATATGTTTTTGACATCGCTGATCTTACAATTGACATTGCATCCAATGCACACCAACTCTTTTTAAAATTTGCATATACAAGGCGATCATCTCCATGGTCTCTTTTAACAATTCTCTGTGCCTTGGGGCTATCTTACCTTGAATGATTAATTATCATTTTAGATATTCAAGTTTAATTTTTAACTATGATATATTTTATAAAAAAAAAATTTCAAATAGTGCATGAATCTTGGGATGCTGGGCTTTTAATCGTCTGCTGCATTCGCTTCCTGATTTACCTTAACGACTGGTGGAAAACTTCCGTGAAGTCAAGCCGATATCCAAGGTTCAACGTTACTGAACTTCGTTAATCAATTTTTTTTCTTTTAGCAAGTATCTACGAGTTATGATACAGTAGAAGGGTAACTAATTATTTTTTTAAATATTCATGATTCGATCACTTTTGTAAGATTTTTTTTCCAAATAAGACGCGCAATCGTGGGATGTTAAGTTTCTGGATTGTTTGTCGCAAATATTTTTCGATTTATCTAGTGCCCTATGAAAAATTTCGTGAGCTTGGATCGAGCACCCAAATTCATACTACGCCGAATTTGTGGTAATATTTCACATGGTTAATAGTTTTCGAATTCTAACGTTGAGGACTGGAAAACATATATATGGAATTGAAAAGCTGATTTTCAAATAAAAAAGAAAGATACGAGGGACTAATATGAATATACCTACAAATATGTGACCCTTTCTCCAAGGGATGAACGCTGCTTCGTCGCATTCCACTTCGTAATCCCTGCAAGGCGCGAGCGAAGGTGATGAGCCAGGCGGAAGATGAGGGTAAGTCTAAATTGAGGAAGTGATTCGATCTACGAATTTAATGTCGTCTTTAAGCTCGTTCTGGCTTTTCTCGCTCTGTCTATTTAATTAGTTTTTTTGTGCTGTTAATTCCTATGCGTAGGGATTCCCCCGTTCGATGAATCATGTTTCTTCGTTCTGGTTTGCACTTTAAATTTACCTTTGATACTGAACAATTATGGCTTCTTATGGGACCTGTGGTCATTGTCTATCAGCAATCATTGAGTGATGGCCACCTTCTGCTCATGCGAATTGTGGAACGAGCCTAATACATTTTGCTTACCTACTTGAAGGAGTGGTTTAAGTGTATTACTTAGTATTTTGTAATTTGAAGTTGTATTAGTACCTCGTCCTCGAAGGTTTTGAGTGGAGAACTCATTTTCTTCATGTATGAATGGTAGATGATTTTTTTGTTTTTCTACAGACATATAGGTATTTTTCAAAGTGAAGAGTACACAACTAAAGGGACTTCTTCCATCTTTTTCAGCTCGATATGAACGAAAAGGATATATGAATGGGGAAATTCACAATAAATTGTAGGCATGATATATAATAGACACTAAACAGAAGGGGGAGGGGTATTTTTTTCTCACAGAATTCTGTTGATGTTTCATCAAACATATACTAGAGTTCCCCTTATTTCATTGAATAATACCTTAATACGAGGCTCTTAGATTACGAATAAAGAAAAACACAGTCAATTCAATATTCTACTGGCTATGTTGGATAAATATATATTATTCATTTGAGGTTCCATTGCTCTTCTAACATTTTAGAATAATCCTGTTCGAAATCGGAGACGACTAGACCATTGGTGAGTTAGACCCGACCACGGTTCGGAACCGACGGTTCGACGGTTTGGAACCGCCGGTTCGACGGTTCGTGGGAGGTCGACCCTTAACTTTAACCGCCTAAGCCGGTTACGGTTCACGGTTCGGAACCGCCGGTTCACGGTTCGGTTCACGGTTCGCCACGGTTCAAGATTATTATATTAAAAAAATTAAAAATTAAATTAAAAAAATAAATTTAGGCACTTTAGGCAAAAAAAAAAAAAAACAAACGCAGCCGACATCTCCTTGAGCCGAGATCCCGGCGCGTGAGAGCAAGAATCCCCACTAATTCCAAGGAGAAAATAAATTTAATTTTTTATCAGAACCATCACTAATTCCAAGGAGAAAATAAATCCAATTTTTATTCAGATTAAGAACAAGAACTATTTCGGTAAATTATTCATCAAAATTTTATTTGTTTTACTAACATATATATATATATATATAATTATTTTTGGGACTTATAAGTAAATTTTTTATGACTTTTTAATAAAAGAAACTAAACATAATTTAAATAAATATATTTGTGACAGTTTTATCAAATCTGAAGTTAATGAACGGTGAATTAGTCTCACATCGCTAACTACAAATGTTCATTTGGGAAAGAGCTCTATATAAGTCCAGGCCAGGCAATACAATCATTTGTAATCTTTTTGTTAAGATTAGTCCCACATCGCTAACTGTAAATGTTCATTTGGGAAAGAGCTCTATATAAGTCCAGGCCAGAAATAAAATCATTTGTAGTCTTTTTGTTCAGATTAGTCCCACATTGCTAACTGCAAATGTTCATTTGGAAAAGAGCTCTATATAAATCCAGGTCAGGCAATCCAATACATTAACTTTTCGGTTTTTATTCCTTTAATCTAAAATTTTTTACGAATTTAAGGCGAACCGGCGGTTAACCGCCGGTTCGCCGGTTTTGGCTGCCTGAACCGTAACCGGCCCGGCATCCTGCCGGGAATCGTAACCGGCCCGGCATCCTGCCGGGCCGGTTCCGGTTCGGCCCGGCGAACCGGGTCAACGGGCCACCCGGCCCGTTGACCCGGGCCGGGTCCGGGCTGGACCTGGCCCGGGGTCGGGTCTATGGTGAGTTGGCAATTAAGTTGATTGAAAGAAGACTCCTAAACCATTGGACCTTGCGGACAAAGGGAGAAAAGAGGGAAGGAAAAGGATTGTTAGATGGATGGCTAGAAGATGCACCGGCTCGGCCACTCTGACACTCAGGTTTGTGGAGAGAAACGTAGAAGATGAACAGTAATGAAGTTTTGTGTGCGTAAATGATCACGAGCATGTCCTCGTGGGAGCGAGCTCCTTTTATACCATTGTTATGATGCTTTCCTCTCTTCATTAATCATCTGTTATATCACTTTAAGACTATGTTTGGTGAGGGGTAATTGTTGAGAATCGGATGTCAGCTAGAGGGGGGGGGGGGGGGTTGAATAGCTCGATTCCCCCAAATCGTATTTCTTCCTACATAGTTAGTATGCATAGGGAATAACAATAAACTAAACTAACAAAGATGAACACCAACCAATTTAACATGGTTCGGAGATAAAGCTTCTACTCCACGACAACCCGTAAGGTGGACGATCCCGATCCGTCGGTAGATGACTCCCCGAAAAGTCTCCAGCTAGCTCGACTGCACAGAAGATCAGTCGACTGATCTTTCTGTGAGCTCTACCAGTCAATGGCTCCCAACAGCAGTTGACTGCTCAAATCCTAAACATAGGATTTTCCTTCCCGAGTACAGTTCACTCAACACTCGGACCCTCACGACTCACTTGACTTTTCCTTTCAGCCTTGACTCTTGACTTCAAGTCTTCTTCGACTTTGGCTCTCATAACTTGGATGCATACAAGCTTGCGGCTTGTCTCCACCGTTGATCATTAATTGTAAGAATTAATCAATGAAAGGAATGTCAGTCAATAAATTATCGAATGTCAAGAACGCCCAAATTGCTAGCAAATGTATGAAATGTAGTTTGCCCCAATGTCTTGATAAATATATCCACGACTTGATATTCACTTGATATGTAATCCATTTTGATTTATCCTTTGTCAATATATTCACGGATTAAATGACCGCCAATGTCGATATGCTATGTTCTTTCATGGAAAATTGGATTAGTAACAATGTGCACGACCACCTAATTGTTGTAGTATAGAGTCACTGCCTGGGGATGAATAATATGCTAATCTCGTAATAAATATTTTAGCCTAGTTATCTCACAAGCAACTGATGTCATAGATCTATACTCTTCTTCGGTTGAAGATCTAGATACGGTTGTTTGCTTCTTATTTTTCAAAAAAAAAATAAGAGTCTTTCCAAGAAAAATACAATAATCAGTCACCGATTGACATATAGTAACATCTTCAGCTCAATTTGCATCATAAAAAACCAACTTAAATTGAAGTCATTTTTAGAAGAGAGAAATAGTCCTTGTCTAGGCGAACTCTATAAGTGTCGGAGTAAACAATGAACAGCATTAAGATGGGTTGTCTACGCTGTTGCATAAATTGGCTAAGTGTGTCAATCGAAAAAAAAAATTGGCCTTGTAATTGTTAAATAAATTGGATTTTTCACGAGTTATCGATAATGCGTCGGATTTCTAAGTAAATCACCCTCAGTGGGGGGTGAGCTTTCAAGATTGTTCCATGTGAAGCTTTATTGGTTTTACACCAAGTAACCCTCCTTCTTGAAGAATATCAATAGTGTACTTGTGTTAATTGATCGAAATTTCCATCTTAGAAGGAGCTATTTCAACGCAAGAAAATACTTTGGCAATCAAGGTCTTTAATCTTGAAGCGGGACGCAAGAAAAGATTTCACATTGTTGATAGCCTCTTGATTATTCCCTGTTTTGACCATATCATCAAATGACTGTAAACGAGTCTCCATGTATCTTGGTGAAGTGAATGATTAGCTTGCGATTGTTGGAAGCCAAATTTGTGATGGCAAACAAAAAATTTGTAAACCAAGATCACGAGGCTTATTTTAGGCCATATAAGGATTTATGAAATTGGCATACGAGTGACTCCTCCTATCAACGACAACCCGGAGGAGGATGCATATAGACTCCTCAGTGAGATCTTCATGTAAAAAGTATTTTGAACATCCATTTGGTGCATTTCCATCCAGGAATAGAGGCAAGAGTGTGGAGATAATGAAAAGTAGTGAGTTTCGCAACAGGAGCAAAGATTTCATTGTAATCAATACCTTCTCACGAGTGAATCCTTTGGCAACACCGAGCATTGTAATGCTCGATGGCGCCATTGGAATTATGCTTGATTTTGAACACCCATTTACATCCAATGGGAACAGTGCCCTGAGGGAAGAGAGGAACGAGAGACCAAGTCTTATTTGCCTCTAGCGCAAATTTTAGCTTTCATCGCTTCAATCCATTTTGGACCCTTACAGTCTGCTCATATGTTTCTGGTTCTACTATGTGGGAAACTTATGAGTACAAACCATGAGCATGAAAAAGGTTAGAATATGACACATACCTTGATATTGGGTGTTTGGTGCAGATACAGCGGGAAGAGACGAGTTTGTAGCAAGAAGAGTATGATTTATTTGATAGTCTTGGAGGTGAGCTGGTGTGTATCTTAGACGAGTCGATTGTTGAAGTGTGTTTCTTGGGTTGTTTGGGGTTTGATCGCTCTATGAGTTTCTGCTGTTAGATTTGGTTGATATTGTAGTTCAAGATGGTGTGTTGGAGTTGGGATAGTCGAAAATAGGGGTTTTAGGAGGGTATGGTTATTTTGTGTTGGTGTGGTAGTTAAGGCAGTCTCTTGATCTATTTCTATTGATTTTGGCAAGATTAATGTGTTGTTTTGGTCATCATCGGGAATGTTGAAGTATGGAAAGATATTTTCATGAAAAATAATATCTCGTGAGGTAAATAATTTTCTATCTCCCAAATTATAGACAAGATACTCCTTTTGCCCTGATAGATACCCAAGAAAAACACATCGTCGTGATCGAGTATAAATTTATGAGTAGGTTGAAGATTTATGGCAAATTATAAGCACCATAGGTACGCAAATGAAAGTAAAAAGGAATATTTTTGTGTAGTCGCTCATATGGTGTTTTGTTGGATAAAAGTGGTATAGGCAAGTAATTAATGAGATAACAAGCCATCTTTACATGTTCACCCCAAAATTTTAAAGGAGGTTTGCTTGAAACTGCAAAGCACGTGCGCCATTTAAAATATGATGGTGTTTGCGTTCAACTACCCCATTTTATTGTGGTATGTAAATACAAGATCGATGAAAATTTGTACCATATTCATTGAAAAAGGTTTCTAAGAAGAGGAATTCTTGTTTATTGTTGAACTATATATCTTTAATTGAACAATTGTGTTATGTTTTGACCCAAGCAAAGAAATTTTTGATGAAGGATCGAGTTTCAGATTTATGATGCATAAGATGAACCCAAGTGTAATGAAAAAATCATCCACAATAGTAAAAAATAACGTTCACCAGAATAAGAATAAATCTTATGTGGTCTCTAAATATCACAATGTATTAAATCAAAAGCTTACGAGTAAAAATACTACTAGAGGAAAATGGTAAACGTGATTATTTTGCTAGATGACAAACATCACAAATATTATTAGAATCAAAGAAATTTTTGGAATAGTTTGAGACAATAACCATAGTGGAGTAGTGGAAGGGTGCCCGAGTCGTCTATGTCAAAATCAATAGTGTGGTGGACTGTGTTTGACAAGTGTGGGCTTTGATCTGGGATTAGATAATAAAGACCATTACTCTACCTTCCTAGTTCAATCATCTTCTTTGTAGTTAAATCCTGCAACACGCAAAAATCAATCATTTCATTTACAGTTGGTTGATTCTTTGACACATGATCAGTAGCACCATTGTCAAATATCCATATACTATTTGTCAAGGTAGAGTTGTTACCTGAGGTGTTGATAGTGTTGGGGCAATAGCCCTGAGATTGATCTGGAGGATCATGAGATTTTGATGTATGGGCAATATGGT
>JAGFNQ010002629.1:0-35590 GCA_024364735.1 Boesenbergia rotunda | reverse complement strand
AAAAAAAATCACTCAACGCACCTCTAACAAATCGTGCACGGGAGTGTGGCGTTCTGGATCATCCTCTCTCTCTCTCTCTCTCTCTCGCTCTCTCTCTCTCTCTATATATATATATATATATACCCGACCTAGTTCATGTGTACCTCGATCGGTCAGCCTGGCACTACATAAGGATAAGTCGGGCCCACCAGGTGCTAGTGGACTGGTCTGGCTGGTGGGGTCATAAGCTCAAAGCCCGCTTGGTCCGGAGCACCCGACCAAGCAGTTAGTTAGACGTACTCCAACCCGAGCCTTGGGGAAAGACGTCGAGTGTCCGACCCCATCCGACACCCGAGGCGCATGCTACATTAGTCCTTACGAGAGACATCGACTGCCGAGCCTAGGGTCATCTGGGTAACATCCGGTCGGCGTCCAGTCGGTGTTCTCTCGGCGCCTTAATTATATGACCCGGACTAAATGGATTGATCAAACTCGAGCACTTCCTGACTCGGGGAGTACCTTGCAACACTCTGAGATATTAATTGCACGACCCGATTTCGCTCAGGTCGACCGGTCGGCGATCCAGCTCGGGATTTATCCCTTTCTTTATAACAACCGCCCTCTAACATTATGCTGACAGTCGTGGTACGAGGGTCGGTGCAGACCTTACTTCAATCGTGCCCACATCGCGGATATCCCGCTGACTCTGTACTTCCCTAGCACACCCTGGCACCTCGCACCACGCCGCCCCTTATTTGTGACAGGCTGGGCGGCGCTGATCGGTGCCATTCTATAAGCTGACAGATCGGTGTCATTCTGCGAGCTGATAGAGCCCATGCTCTTGTCTCTGTCGGGTACAGAAGGGCGGTAGACGTA
Source organism: Boesenbergia rotunda (assembly GCA_024364735.1). NCBI lineage: Eukaryota > Viridiplantae > Streptophyta > Magnoliopsida > Zingiberales > Zingiberaceae > Boesenbergia > Boesenbergia rotunda. Next base: position 34,735 of record JAGFNQ010002629.1, on the reverse strand, counting down.
GACAGGAACTGCCAGGATGTGTTCGCCTGGTCAGTAAGGGAATTGCAGGGTGTCCGACCAGAGGTAGCTGAGCACCACCTGCACGTGTACCCCAATGCTAGGCCGGTCAAGCAGAGGAAGAGAGATTTTAGCACGGAGCGGAATAAAGTCATTCAAGCTGAGATCGAGAAGTTATTGGAGGTTGGGCACATCCAAGAGGTCCAATTTCCAGCCTGACTAGCCAATGTGGTGATGGTGGCTAAGCCCGACAACAAGTAGAGAGTCTGCATCGACTTTCAGGATCTCAACCGAGCCTGCCTAAAGGATTGTTATTGTTGATGCAGTCTGACCCTAATTGTTGTTTCGGTGTTGACACCGATTTAAGTTTAGGCTAATAAGATGAGTCTGGTTTAAGTCCTAGTCGGGGACTGGGCATGACTCCCGGTGAGTGAAGCCGGGTTACTGAAACCCCGGTGAGTGAAGCCGGGTACTGGTGAGTGAAGTCGGGTCCTGGTGAGTGAAGCCAGGTGGTTGAACCCCCGATGAGTGAAGCGGGGTCCTAGTGAGTCAAGCCAGGTGGTTGAAATCCCGGTGAGTGAAGCCGGGCCCTGGTGAGTGAAGCTAGGTGATGGAAACCCTGGTGAGTGAAGTCATGTCCTGGTGAGTGAAGCCAGGTGACTGAAACCCCGGTGAGTGAAGGCGGATCCTGGTGAGTGAAGCTAGGTGATGGAAACCCTGGTGAGCGAAGCCAGGTGACTGAAACCCCGATGAGTGAAGCCGGGGTCCTGGCGAGTAAAGCCGGGGTCCTGGCGACTGAAGCCAGGTGATGGAAACCCTGGTGAGTGAAGTCAGGTCCTAGCAAAGGAAGCTAGGTTGAACGAAGTCCCGGTGAGTGAAACTGGGCACGAAGTCTTGGTCCGGGGGACTGAGCATTGCGTGTACTAGTCGGAGAGGGCACGTGAGCTCGTTCTCTGGGACCAGAATGAGTCAGAATAGGCTAGGAAGGTTGTTCTCTAGACTTAGGGCTGATTTGGTCGGAGTTGGATCAGTATGGAGACTGATCGGGGAGTTGGCACGAACTCCCTATTGTGGATCGGTCTGGTGACCGATCCAGGGAAGTCTGATCGTTCTGGTGAACGATCAGAATGAGAACAAAAAGTTTCTGTTTGGCTCCTGATCGTTCTGGTGAACGATCAGGGAAAGAACAGAATGCTTCTGTTCAGTCTCTGATCGTTCTGGTGAACGATCAGAGAAGGGACAGTAGGTCTCTGTGAGGAACCTTGATCGGTCGTTCTGACCGATCAAATATCAGACTTTCCTCATCCTGACCGATCAAGATGTCAGGGAGTGACCGATCGGTCACCAGACCGATCAGGGCACAACCTGATCGGTCCGGTGACCGATCAGGGGGTTTGGCCTGCAAGAGCTAGAGGAAACTCCAGCAAGTTGAGGATCGATTTGGTGACCGATCCCTGATCTGTGATCGGTCAGTGTGACCCATCACAGGTTAGTCCGCGATCCCTATTTCTCGTTGTGGACTGATCAGGCTGGAGTTTGATCGTTCAGGGCTTTCCCTGATCGGTCTAGTGACCGATCAGGGTCATCTCTGATCGGTCTCTGGACCGATCAGTGCCTGAACTTTAATTTGAAAATGCTGTCAGACGCTCTGATTTCCTTCTGAATACTACTGATATCTGCTCTGAATCTTCTGATATTTGATTCTCCGTTGATTTGTTGTGCTAAACACCTGCTAAGTGTGCAGGTAATGCAGGTATTACTCAATGAGGGTCAACCGAAGTCTTTCGCTACGTCAGTTTTGGCTGTTTTCCTTTCTCAGGTTACAACGGGCGTCTGGCGCGACTGGCAACGGCTGGGAAGCTGACGAACTGATCTGGGGCTCGGTTGAAGGGAGTCCAGAATAAGTCAGTGGTAGCTAGGGATGTTGCAGATGAGCAGCTGGTGAGCAGAGGTGCGCCTGGTGACTGGCGATGGGCAGAGGCTTAAGAGCTCGGTAGCGAAGAAGCCTCTGGAGCTCTCTCACTATTCTGAACCTTCAAGCAATCTCTTGCAAAGCTAAAACTTTGAGTCTGTGGAGGAAGTTGCGAGTGGATCAGCAAGCAAACGAAGAGCTGAGGGTTCTTGTGTTGGTGGTGTTGTGTTGTGCTCGGTGAACTATTCTCCTATTCTCTTCCTTTAGGTTTGCTAGCGATCTTTAAGATTTTCTTTAAGTCTCTGTATGCTTAACTCATATCATCTTGAGACTATTTGTGTGGAGAGGTTTCTCCACTGAGAAGGAGACATTTGATATCCAGATTTCCCGGGGCTTGATCTGCAGACGATCAAGGGATCGCCTGTAACGCCCGCTTTTTTTTTTCCATAAGCGGCGTTACGTTAACATGCTTAGGGCATGTAGACATCATAAGGCAGCAGAATAACTTAACTTATACATGCCCTGTTATCATTCTTAACTTATTGACATGGGAACCTTAGTATATTAACTTTGAACTTAAGCATCATATCATGTCTCACATAACATCATATCATAAGGTCATAAGGTTCCATAAGTCATTATTCAAACATATAAGTAAACATATAGTTTCCTGGGCCAAGTCACTACGACACACATGCGTTCTTGCCCTCCTGCTGCTTCCTTCATTGTCCCCTTGAATGATCTGCGGTATAAGGAAATAAGACTATAAGCACACAGGCTTAGTAAGACTCTTTCCTACTCACAAAACCATTCATCATCTCATAATGAGCACATAAAACATTAACATACTTGGTGCTCTACTTAGAACATAACATCTTACGTCACTTGTCATATACATAGCATGACATGAACATAAACATAGTAATATTCTAAGCATGGCATGATACATGGCATAAACATACACATCATTGACATTCTAAGCATGACATAATTCATGACATAATTCATAAACATAGTGAACATAATTCATGGCATAAATCATAAACATCAGGAACATTCTAAGCATGGCATAATTCATGGCATAAACATAAACATCATAGACATTCTAAGCATGACATAATTCATGGCATAAATCATAAACATCATAGACATTCTAAGCATGACATAATTCATGGCATAAACATAAACATCCTAGACATTCTAAGCATGGCATAATTCATGACATAATTCATAAACATAGTGAACATAATTCATGGCATAAATCATAAACATCGGGAATATTCTAAGCATGACATAATTCATGGCATAAACATAAACATCATAGACATTCTAAGCATGACATAATTCATGGCATAAATCATAAACATCATAGACATTCTAAGCATGACATAATTCATGGCATAAATCATAAACATCATAGACATTCTAAGCATGACATAATTCATGGCATAAACATAAACATCATAGACATTCTAAGCATGGCATAATTCATGGCATAATTCATAAATATAGTGAACATAATTCATGGCATAAATCATAAACATCGGGAACATTCTAAGCATGGCATAATTCATGGCATAAACATAAACATCATAGACATTCTAAGCATGGCATAATTCATGGCATAAATCATAAACATCATAGACATTCTAAGTATGGCATAATTCATGGCATAAACATAAACATCATAGACATTCTAAGCATGGCATAATTCATGGCATAAATCATAAACATAGTGAACATAATTCATGGCATAGATCATTCATTCTCATGCATACTTCTTAACATGAAACATAAGCATAAAATCTTATCAACATAGCATAATGCATAACATGGATGGATGCATGAGTGGAATGCATATACATAAGGGATGCTTAACTTTTAAAACATACTTTTAAATGCTTAAACATAATCATCATAACATCATTTGGGGTCCCCGGCTTGTACCACATACATACATCATAGCGCGCATCCCTAGCAAGTCCGAGGTCGCGAGCCCCAACTTACTAGGGTAAGGACAGCATAGTCGGTAGTCCCCGAACCGAGACGTTCTTAAGGTGCCCATCCCTGTTGCACAGCTCCGGCAGTGCCAGAACTGTGGACAGCTTCGGTAGTCCAAAATCGGGGCGTTCTTAAGGTGCCCATCCCTTGGACCCATACTTCGGTCCGGTACAAGCCCATACATAAAGTAAAATACTTTTCATGTGTCATCATTCATCATTCATTCATAGCATAACCATGTTACATAAAGCATGACTTAACACATGCTTGTCCTTTCATTGTTCATTCTTTTGCATAACATCATGATGCCTGTAAGGCATGAGCATTATCTTCATTCATAAACATGGTATGCATCTTCTTTCATAAACATGACATGCATCTTTATTCATATAACATGGCATGCATCATTCTCATCATGAACCTAAACATAACATACTTAACATGACATCATTCATATCATGAACCTAACATATCATAGCATCATTTTTTTATCGTGATCATAACCCTATCATTCTTATCATGGCATCATTCATATCCTGAACATAAACTTATCATACTTATCATGAACATACATAATCACTTAGCATGGTTCTTAGCATAGCATGGGCATATAACTTAACATGGTTCCCTACATCACCCTTATATCATGGCAACACATAAACATATACTTGAAGTTAAAAGGCTCAACCCTAACCCTTGGGTCCTTGAGGTTGGCCGAAACATATGGGGTATCTAGGGTAATCCAAAAATTTCCAGAAATTATACTTAACCTCCACACATCATAAGGGAACATAAATTAACATTATCCAGATTTTTGGCATAATTATAGACCTGTAAATCATGGTGGCCGAAACCCTTAAACTTAGGGTTCTTAGTTTTGTTTCTCTCATATTGGCCGAAACCCTAGGGTGTCCTAGGGTACTCCAAAAATTCCCAAAAATTATACTTAACCTCTACACATCATAAGGGAACATTAAATAACATTATCAAGATTTTTGGCATAATTATAGACCTGTAAATCATGGTGGCCGAAACCCTTAAACTTAGGGTTCTTAGTTTTGTTTCTTTCATGTTGGCCGAAACCCTAGGGTGTCCTAAGGTACTCCAAAAATCCCTAAAAATTATACTTAACCTCTACACATCATAAGGGAACATTAAATACATTATTATGATTTTTAGCATAATTATAGACCTGTAAATCATGGTGGCCGAAACCCTTAAACTCAAGGTTCTTAGTTTTTTCTTCCTTTCAACATCAAATCCAAAAACTAACCAATATATCATGCTAAAAATCATGGAAATCATAGGGAACTATTATACCACAGGTGAGGGAGTCTTACCTTGGGTTTCTTGATTTTTCGAACCTTGGAAGAGAAGAAAATGGTAAGATCTTTGGACCCTTGAACACCCTTGCCCTTGTACTCTTGTAGAGATTTTTAGATCTAGGAGATGGAACCTTGGTGGAAGCTTTTCCAAGGGGAAAACCCTCTAGGAGTGGTCGGCTAGAATGAGGGAGGAAGAGAGGAGGAAATGCAATTGAAAGAAGAGAGAATGAAACTCCCAAACCCCCCTATTTATCATCCATTAAAGAGGTAAATGAAGAGTCTCTCCATGATTCTTCATCTTCTTCTTAATCTTAACTTATATCCACTTCATTTCCTCATAGAAATCCCTTGCTAGGTGAGTTGGTTAAGGCTTACATGGTTGTACAAGAGGTCCAAGGTTTAATCCTTGGCTCATGCACCTTTATTTTTATTTTATTTTTATTTCATTTATTTTATTGTTTTTATTTTTTAAATTCCGAAAATCCCCCTAAAATCCCCCATAATTATGCTAATATTCCTAAATAAAATTCTTTTATATTTATATTAATTTTTCCTAATTAATACCCATTTTTGGAGCCCATTTAAAGCTCATTAGTACCTAGTTTTTCTCAATTTAAATGAGAAAACATAGATTTCTAGGCCCAATTTTACATAATTATTTCTGGATCCCTCGGAAAATTATCTAGACATGCTCAATATTTTAAGAAAATATTAAGTGAATTTTTCGGGTCGTTACATCGCCCACCTTACGGGCACGCCAAGGAGTAGGGGTAAATTATCCCCGAACATTGTAAAACCTCCATGTTAGCATTTCTGATTTGTGGTTTAGTTTTCTGTTAGTTCTTGTTTCTGTTTTTGTCTTCCGCTGCCTAACCCTGATCACAGAAACAAGAAAAGTTCAAATCGTTCAAATCTGCCTGTGTCTGACTACATTACAACTGTTATCCCTTGCCCCAGATCGACCAAATGGTCGACTCGACCACCGGGAGTGAGCTCATCTCCATGCTGGATGCGTACCAGGGTTATCACCAGGTGCCCTTGGCGGTTTAGGATCAAGAGAAGGTCAGTTTGATCACGGCTGATGGCACATATTGCTACACGGTCATGCCGTTCGAGCTGAAGAACGCTGGATCCACTTACCAACGAATGATGAACAAGATCTTCCGGTCGTAGATCAGGTGGAACATAGAAGTGTATGTGGACGACATACTGATTAAGTCAAGCCGAGCGGCAGACCTGGTGTCGGATGTGGAGGAGACATGGCAGACCTTGCGCAGGTATGGGCTAAAGCTGAACCCGGCCAAGTGTCTCTTTGGGGCCCGAAGTGGAAAATTCCTCGGGTATATAGTCACCGAGAGGAGCATTGAGGCCAACTCGAACAAGGTCAAAGCCTTGCTTGACATGCCCCCACCGCGAAACCTCAGGGAGGCACAGAGACTCATTGGGTGAATCATAGCACTATCCCGCTTCATCTCCCGATCTGCTGAGCGAGGATTGCCTTTCTTCAAGACCCTCCGCCGAGTTACAAAATTTCAATGGGACGCCGACTGCGACAATGCATTTGAGGAATTGAAGACATATCTAGCCGAGTTGCCTGTGTTGGCCAAGTCGGAGGTTGGAGAAGTATTGTATGTATATCTGGCAGTCTCGGCTGAGTCAATCAGTATGGTGTTAGTCAGGCAGAGTGAGGCTGAGCAATAACCAGTGTATTTCTTTACTCATCTATTGAAGGGTGTCGAGTGCCGATATACGACACTCGAAAAACTAGCTTATGTTCTGTTGTTAGCTGCTCGAAGACTCCGACCGTATTTCCTGGCACACCCGATCGTGGTCCTGACTAATAGTAATCTGGGTCAAGTAGTTTCAAACCCAGAGGCATCAAGTCGATTAATCAAGTGAACCACCGAGCTGAGTGAGTAAGACATCCAGTATCAAGCTCAACCAGCTATTAAAGCACAAGTCTTGGCTGATTTCCTAAGTGAATTGCACTTGAAGGAAGTTGAAGAAGCTTGACAGGTCTACGTGGATGGGTCGTCGGATTGGCAAGGCAGTGGAATTGACATTCTGATGGTATCTCCAAGAGGAGAACAGTTTCATTTATTGGTCCAACTAGAATACCGCGCCACAAACAACGAGGCCGAGTATGAAACCCTCATTGCTGGACTACAGGCCGCCAAGCACGTGGGCGCTACTCGGGTAATGTTATATTCAGACTCTTAGTTAGCCACTCAGCAGCTCACCGGGCGATTCGAGGTTAACAGCGACCGGTTACAAGCCTTTGTGGAAGCCTACGAGAAACTGAAAGCTGGATTCCAGGAGGTCCAGCTATAGAAGATCCTGAGAGAAAATAACCTACGGGCGGATGAGTTCGCCAAGCTGGCTAGCTTAGTAGGCTCCTGGGTACTTCCCCAACTAAGCAGTCAGACAATGATGGTTATGCACATCGAGCAACATCCTAAGTTGGAGCTCGGGACGGATTGGAGAGCACCACTCATCGCTTACTTAACAAGTGGGGCCCTCCCGGTAGACCGGGAAGAGGGCCGACTGCTGAGAAAGCGAACGGTCCAATACTCCTTAATCGGGGATGCACTGTACAAAAGAGTCTTCGCTCGGCCTCTACTCAAGTGCTTGGGCGAGGAGGACGCCGAATACGTATTGAAAAAATACATATGGGGTCTGTGGAAGTCATGTTGGAACTCGGGCCATGGCTCGAAAGGTCGCCGGCCGCCGGTCGCCGGTCGTCGATCGTTGTTGTTGGTCGTCAGCCGTCAATCTTTGATTATATTACAGGATGGATTATCCCTCACCAAACACAACCATAATGGTTATCAAAGATTACATACAGTTAGTTACCAAATATAGTAATGTAATTTAATTATATTACATTACATTACAGACTCGATTACATTATCCCCTACCAAACGCAGCCTAAGAGTAAAACTATTATGAATAGGTATATCATACACCTCGGGATTGTAGTTCAATTCATCACAGCACCACCCTACCCATCTGAAGTTGCGGTTCGAGTCCCCATGGGATGGATTGATGATTTATGTGTGCTGCTAACATGAGATTTGAAGGTTAAAACTTGGCAAAGATAATGTGTCCGCTCTCCCTACGTACTAACCATAATATCTGGGATAGTAACCTCCATAATTTATTTCCTCCGTATTGATTTTGAGACGGATTGACAGAAATACTAAGGATGAACGAATCGTTTTTTTTTTTCAGCATGAAGTCACGTTCAAGCCATGTCAGTCCCAAATTAAGATCCGATGTGTTAAATAAATTTATCCATTTATTTAACATGAAAAAAAGAGCAAGAGTTAATACTAGTGGGTTCTTTATTTTTATTTCGTATTTATCATCAGACAAATATGTGGATTTTCATTTATTTTGGGGCATTTTAAGCTACAAAATTGAGGACTTGAGAGTTTGAAATTGACTTGCAAAGCCTTGAAGCTTCTACTGCACACGAAAGGCATCCAAACATGCATTCTAAGGTGTTTGTTTTTATAGAGCAATGTCAGATAGAGTAAAAATAAAAGAGTAAAAATTATAATGAATGATGTGATATGATGTGATATGATATGATATTTTACATGCGCACGTCCGATTATCGCTTGGACACCATCAACGATCTTCGGCCGCCGCCCCGAATCATACTATATCCTAGGGGGCACGGTGAACCCGTCGAAAATCATGCATATAAAATGTCACATCATTTACTATGAATTTCACTCTCTCATTTTCACTCTCTCAATCATTATTCTTTTTGATAACCCAAATGTTCATACTTCGTCCTAAATGCCAATCGTCACAAGAGAAACATTCGCGTTCCTGTCCCCCTCTCTCTATGTAAACCCTTCGTACGAACACTACCATCTTCGTCAACTCGTTCCACTCCTTTCCTAAAAGTATCATCTTTAATTCTCAGGATGCGTTTAGTTCAAAATTATTATTAATAACTTTGATTATCTATTAAGATTATCTTAGTTAATACTGTTTAGTTCAGGTAATAAGGGTTTTTTAAGTGTCCGCCGTGTCAACAAATGGAACGTAAATATGAAATTTGATTACTTTAAAAGTGTTAAGTTTTACGCCATTTCGAAATTAATAAGTTTATTTTTCAAAATCAACCTCCATCATCAACCCTTTCCTTTTGTACTCTTTCGTGGGCCTCCTGTCCCTTTCCTCGTCCATCAACCCTTCGCTCCCTTTCCCCCTTCCCCGCTTGATCTTCTCCTCCTTTTCTCCTTCGGCCAAGAGTTCCTTCTATTTTACCTTCACTGTAAGGACATCGACGGAGTCGAGAACCAATACTTCGACCCTCAAGGAGAACATGCTCTAGGCGACGCACACATAGATGTCGTCGAAGGGTGACATGGTTTCGATTGTGCTCTCGGGCAAGGCTCCACGACGCCGCCTCAAGACAGATCAAGCTGAACAGCACCGCAGTATGGGTGGATGGCGAGGCAGATCTTGACGATCTATGGTGGCCGTTGTGCAGGGTAGAGGAGAAGCTCTCGGGGTGGTTTCTGTTTGTGGATGAGGAATTCCTTTGCTCCGATGCATGGGTAGGAGAGGGGCATACCTTGCAGGTGGTGAGGTTAGTGTATTTCAAAATATTGAATCAAATAACATAAGAATATATTTTATTTCAAGATATGCATGTTAACTCGAATGCATTCTCCCTCTCCATTATTGCCCTGTTTCTCTTACTTAGAGCACCCACATTCGGAGCTCCCACTGTTGATGTGGCGCCTACGAGAGAGCTCATTCTCATAGTGGGAGTGACACATGGAGCAGCTCCCTCATGATTTTTTTTTATTTTAAATTTTAAATATTTTTTAAATTGTTAAAAAAAAAACAACAACAACGGCTATGTAATTAGCCGTTGAAGTTTTCAACGGTTGGAATTAAATTTTATTTTTTATTTAAAAAATTTCTATAAATAGTATTCTTTATCAACTCATTCTTCATATCATTCTCTCATCTCTCTATTTCTTTCAACTACTAAATATTTGCATCGATTCCAAATGGCTGAAAATCCAGATCGATCGATGCTCCGTGAATTCTGGAGAAATGAATTGATGGAAGATGCAGACGATATTGATGAACAAAGAATGCTTCGGCTATATGAGCAGCGACAAACGGTACGTCAAAGAGCTCAAAGTTCTAGCAGAACACAGAGGAGAAGGTATTTGAATCGGGATCGTGAAGTCGGACATGCTCGTCTTTTTAATGATTACTTCTCTGATCATCCGGTATATTCTAATGACATATTCCGACGTCGATTTCGAATGCAAAGAGGTTTATTCCTTCGTATAGTCGATGCTTTAAAAAATCATTCAGAATATTTTCAATGGAAGGTCGATGCAACGGGAAAAAAAGGTTTGTCGCCACTTCAAAAATGCACGGTAGCTATTCGTCAATTGGCATATGGAGCCCCTGCTGATCATTATGATGAGTACCTGCGAATTGCTGAAACTACTGTCATCCAATGCTTATTCAACTTCTGTCGATGTGTAATTGAAGTGTTTGGAGCTCAATATTTGAGAAGACCTAATGCTGCTGATATTCAACATTTGCTTGAAATGCATGAGCAAAGACACGGCTTTCCTGGAATGTTGGGTAGTCTTGATTGTATGCATTGACAATGGAAAAATTGCCCTGTCGCATGGAAAGGTCAGTTTACTCGAGGAGATCATGGCGTCCCAACAATTGTGCTTGAAGCAGTCGCATCTGCGGACTTGTGGATATGGCACGCCTTTTTCGGGATTGCAGGGTCGCGTAATGATATCAATGTGCTTAATGAATCACCTTTATTCAACAATGTCTTACAAGAAAATGCACCCGAGGTTAATTTTATGGTTAATAATACACAATATACAAAAGGATACTATTTGACTGATGGAATTTATCCAGAATGGGCTACTTTCGTCAAGAGTTTTCCATGCCCCCAAGATCCCAAGAGAAAAATGTTTAAAGAAAGACAAGAGGCCGCAAGAAAGGATGTCGAGCGAGCATTTGGGGTGCTCCAATCTCGATGGGCAATGATCAGAGGTCCAGTACGATTTTGGTACAAGGATAATTTGAAAGACATCATGTATACATGTATTATTTTGCACAACATGATTATCGAGAATGAGGGTGATGCAGTAGTCACTTGGTCAGATGATGAAGGAGATCTTCCATCACAAATATTTCAAGGCTCCACTCGAGAATTTCAAGAATACCTTCGGAGAAATTGTGAGCTACGTGATAATCAAGTGCATCATCAACTTCGAGCCGACTTAGTTGAGTATATCTGGGCACGATACGGTTATAATCAGTAAAAAAATAATTTATTAATTTGTACGGTAATATTTATATAATTTTTTTAATTATTAATGTTATTGCAATTAGTAATCTGTGCATTTTGAATTTAATAAAAATTTAATTATGTATAATGTAAAATATGAGGAGAGATGAGAAATAAAAGTGTGGGACCCATGAAGGAGTTGTTGAGAGGTTTATTGATAGTGGAGAAATATATGAGATTTTTTACTTTTAACGTGGCGTATATGTGACAGCGAAGGAGCTCCTACCACTGTGGATGAGTGAAGGAGCTCCTACCACTGTGGATGCCCTTACTCAAGTTTAGCCAAAGCATAACGGGTACTAGTTATCGGTTTGGTCGATCCTATGATTTATCCGCGGGGAGAAACGAATTTCGACGTATGCAGGAAACATGGTGTGTGGCGAAACCCTCTTCGGACGAAGATCACTAGAGGCGAACTTGAACTACTGATGCTTGCGTGTGGATTGCAGACCTTTGCAAAGAGGCGGCGCTTGCTTCTACCCGAACAACTTCATCTCCCATGCCTCCTTCGCCATGAACCTCGACTATCAACCGTGGGGCAGGAACTCTTGGAACTGCTACTTCAATGGCTCTGAGACTTCTTGTTGTTTGTTGTTGCTGCTTGCTAAAGAGCAAGATTGATTGGTGTTGTAGGTTTTGGGAGTCGCAACTATGCATATGCTTCAAGAGATAAGGGAGGATGAAGATGGTCGATTACTCCAAACAAGACATTGTTCTCGATTATGCTCAAAAAACAAAGAAAACCAATTAATTTGGGAGAAATATTTTATAAAATAGGATAATTTCAGACTAAAACCACCAAATCCTCAACATTCAACAATAAACAAACAACATGGGGAAGAGAAAACCGTTCCATTGGTACCAAAACTTGAAACTAGATAAATTCTCATGGATTTTAAAATATATATATTATTTTGAATTGAAGCTGAAAATGTATAGACTAAGGTGCCACTTACCACTACCATTCAGACAGCAAAAGCATCGGCATGCTTGTCCCCCTCTGCAGCTCCAGCTGCAGCATCGGCCACTGCTTCTGCTGCAGCATCCATAGCACTAGCTGGAGTATCTTCCTCTGCCGGAGGCTGCACCTGCTCCTCCTCTGGCAGTGGCTGTTCCACATATTCATTCTCAAATGCATCTACTGGCACCTCATAGATTCGCACTTGTGGCTTAACTGGATCCTTAACAAGAACATATTTCCCTTCATTGAGCTTCATGCAAAGGTCAACGATCGACTTGACAATGCCCCACATATTGGCAGTGTTGAGATTGATTTGGGCTGAAAAATCCCTAGGTTTGTACCCAATCACGCTCAGAATAACATGGTTGTAGTGGTCTCGAGGGTGGACTCTAGAGACATAACCCAACTTCATCAAATCAGCTCCGGAAAGGAGTGCTTGAGCAGTCCATTTGGCAAGCTTGTTGGCATTGTTCTTGAGTTCAGTTGCAAGAACTGCTCCCCTTTGTGTCTCAAGTTTCTGCCTCCAATCTACCCCGGTGTACTTTGGGTCAAACTCATTGAGGGCGTTCAGTGTCATGAAAGCTCGCTGACCCTTGACATCGGTGATGCTGTGCACCTCACAGCGGGCAATGAGTTGAGTCTCCTCATCAAGCTTCCAGCGGCGGTATCGGTATGCAACAGATGCAACTTCTTCACCTTCAGAAGCAAAGGGGTTGGGCTCATCGAACGTAATCTTGTTGCCATCACGTACAAGGACCTGCTGTGAGAAGTTTTGGTTGATGTAAGTAGCCTCGGTGGAGAGGGAGAATGCAGAGTTGATGTCCTCCTTAGCGTCAGGGAGGAGCTCCTGCGACGTCTCATTGACCGAGAGAAGGTCGAGCTGGGAACCATCGCGCTTGTCGAAGAAGAGCTTGTTGCCAACACGCTGAATGACAATGTCCCACGAGTAGACAGACCGTGGGGAGCACATGAGAGCGGAAAGGATGGCGTCGGTGGCAAAAACAGTGGCCTTGTCGTCGGCGGCGAGGCGACGTATAACAGGGTCGTCGGTGGTGGTGACCTTGAAGAAATTGCGAGACTTGAACCTCTCAAGACGGCGCTCGTTCTTGGGGTTGATGCGGTCGAAGGAGCGATCGTAGAACTCCAGGCCGCCACAGACAAGGAGGTCCTCAGGCGGATCAGGAACGGAAAAGGAGAGCTTTGAGAAAGTGGAGAAAGGAATCTGGTCGAGCATGGTCCATTCGGGCTGGATGTCGACGGAGGACTTGAAGACAGGAGAATCACGCCGATTTGGGCCGCCACCAAAACCACCACCTGTGGCAAAGCGATGGTGGAGGTTGTAGAAACGGTCGCGGCGGGCCCGTTCCTTCTCCGCCTCACGCTTCTTGGCCTCAACCTCCTCATCGCGGCGCTGCGGTAGCTGCGGCCGCTGCTGGAACCGCCAGCGGGGGCCGAACTTGGGGCGCGGCAGGGGCTTGCCGTCAACCAGGCGGAAAGAGGAGTCATCACCAGCGCCGGCGGATAGGGCAGAGGACTCGTCGAGTGCGAAGTCAAAGACGGCGTCGCGACCTCCACCGGCGGCCGATCGAGCGGCGTTGGCGCCGAAGTTAGGGTTGCGGGTCCAGTCGGCGACGCGCCCCAGCTTCTCGGAGCGGGAAAAGGGGGCGAAAGGGATGTTGGCGGGCCGGGTGGCACCACCGTCGTTCCTGGAGAGGAGGAGCGGCGCGGAACTGGCATCGGGAGGGCCCCATCCGTCAAGGTTGAAAGGGACGACGCCGACGTCGAAGCCCATCGCCGGATCTGCTGCTCGGTTATTGCTAGGGTTTCCGATCAGGATGCGGCGGCGGTGAAGTAGCGAAGAATCCAATTCAACGTAGGGTTTCAGTTTTCAAGGAGGTGGCTGGGGACTTAATCTAATCGGATTTGTTACTATAACCGTCGGATTTTTACTAAATCTAATCGGGTTCGGTTAAACAAATGAGCAATTTCATTCTAATATAATAAATTAGAATAATGATAGGGATAGTGAATTTGGGAGAGTGAATGAGAGAGTTAATGACGTGATAGTTATTGTATATATGTCTGATCGTCGATCGGACATCACTGGCGGCTTCTGATCACCGTCCCGAATCAAACTATATTCTAAGAAGATCGGTGAATTCATCTGGAATCGCCGCAATTATGATCTCGTCGCATTCACCATCAATCCGGCGACCCTGCCGGGTTTACCATCTTCTTAGGACATAGTTTGATTCGGGACGGCAATCAGAGGTCATTAGTGGTGTCCGATCGACAATCGAACATGTACACATTAGCTATACGTCATTTACTCTCGCATTCACTCTCCCAAATTTACTCTCCCAATCATTTCTCAATAAATTATATATTGTTATAAAAAAAAATAGTAACTGTAATTTGTTGATTGGACGATAGGTCTTACAAAGACAGTGTTAGACTCGTCAATTTCATTTTTTTTTAAAAAAAAAATCTTTCTCTTTGTGAAGAAATATATTTTTTCAAAGAATTGGACAAAGAGTATTTGTTCTCACAATTTTATGAATTACGTGTAAAATAAACAAAAATTCAAATAAAATAAACATAAATTTAAAATTTGTCATATTTTTATAAATTGGTCGAACTTCAACTTAACTCTTCTATTAGAATCGTCATCAAAAATTTCAAAAACTTTACAAATTATAACGTACATATCTATCAATTTTTTTTACCGAGTCATTATGAGAACTCCAACGACAAACACCAACTTATTATAAATTAGGAGGCGCTTGGTACGTGGTATTTGAGCTCTGCAAAGGGAAAGAAAATCAATCCGTCCGTTTGGTTCAATGGTATAATTACGGAACAGTGTTTTGATTACGCTATTTGATGTATTCATCCATTCCACCCCATTTTGAGGGGAATGAAAAACCCCAAGCGCCAGCTAACAGAATACAGTTTTTATTTTTAATTAAATAGAATATTATATGTAATGAATGAGATGAGATATTAATATTGATTCCTTTATAGATAAATCCAACACCATTAATGGTAATAGTAATATTTACACAGTCCTAACCAAACACCACTTTGTAATCAATCATACCCATTCCAATTTCCCATCTCAATCAATCTCATTCTCATTCTCATTCCTTCGTTTGAACCAAACGCACCCTTACTAATTTGATTGACCTCAATTCTAAAATCATGTTAAATTAATAATTTGATTGACCTCAATTTCAGACTCATGTTCTCTAATTGTCAATATATATTCAATTTCATTTTTTTATGCAATATATAACTCAGTAATGTTGGATCAGGTAATAAATTAATTTGGGATGATCGGTCTGGTCCCATAGAAATATCTCATCGGTCACCGTGATAAATCGGGAAGCGCTCGTGGTGGACGGTCTAGAAGCTCAGCGTCCTAGAGTTTGTGTCCCATTTGGAGAAAAAATTTCTACAAAATACGTCGTAGCCAGGGACCGAATCGCTAATATCTGAAATAATAATTAATTATCCTATCACTGTATCATAATCCCGGGAATAATATGTAATTTAATAATGTACTTTGTAAAAAAAGTGACAATGTTGATGATATTATCTAAATGAGAAAAAGATTGACAAATAGAGTGACATTTTTAGCTGCAAAAATGAATATCAATCGTAATCAATAGATAAAGCAACAAATATCGGTAATTTATCAAAGAGCGCACTCAAGAATTGATATTTACTAAAAGACATCCCATAGTTTCATTTTTACCAAAGGACGTACTAATTTTAGTGAACTTCCTCTTTTACCCCTCCTGCTATGTACTGCCTTTCTTTTTCTCTCTCAGCAACAAATTCCGAGACGTCTGCACGTGATGTTTCAGACTTTTATTTTAAAATAATATATTATGGAATCGACGCTAAACTAAAAAAACGTAAGGTAAAATCGAAAAAATATTTCAGTTAAAAAATATCTCATCTAACTTATTTAAAAATATAAATAAATAAATTTTATATTTAGTTAATAGAAATTAATATATTAAATAATATTTAATAAATATATTAATCTAAAAAAATAGAAAAAAAAATTAAAAAAAAGAGCGTGGGCATGAAATCAATAGATTTCAGGCCCACACTGGGCCTGAAATATTTTATTTTGGGCCCACGCTGAGCCTGAAATAAAAATATTTCAGGCCCAGCGTGGGCCTGAAATTTTTTATTTCAAGCCTAACGTGGGCCTGAAATTTTTTATTTCAGGCCCACGTTGGGTCTGAAATCTTTTGATTCAGGCCCGACGTGGACTCAAATTTTTTTTCTATTTTAAAAATATATTAATATATAAAAAAACGTATCAAAACACTTAATTTCAGATTCAAACGCAGGGCCTGAAGTCATCCCAGGAGGATCTGAAGTCAAATAACTTTAGATCCTATAAATAATTAATTTAATAAAAAAATAATTAAATATAAAAAATATTTTTAAAATTAAAAAAATTTCAATACCCTTGGGGCCTAAAGTCATCAAACTTCAGGCCTAAGGTAAGCCTGAAGTCTGATGACTTGAGACCCTCCATAAAAAAATATAAAAAAAATTTATAAAATAGTATAATATATAATTATATATTGTTTATAATTTTTATAAAAAATATAATATATAATTACATAATAATAAAATGTTATTATAATGAAATCTAGATATGGGAGGTCCATCAGTGGGTTTTGGTCAAAATCCACTGATATTTCTAAACTACTCCTATTTCATTGGTGATATCTAATATATAGATGTTTGGACACCTAAAACATCATCTCCTACCTCTACCCTCTCTATTCATATGGAGTTTTCAGAAATCCATATATGATAGGTCCATCAGTGAGTTTTGGTCAAAACCCACTGATATTTCTAAACTACTCCTATTGCATTAGTGATATCTAATATATAGATGGTTGGACACCTAAAATATCATCTCCTACCTCTACCCTCTCAATTCATATGGAGTTTTCAGAAATCCAGATATGGGAGGTCCATCAGTGAGTTTTGATCAAAACTCATATATATTTCTAAACTACTCCTATTTCATTGGTGATATCTCATATATTGATGTTTGGATATCTAAAACATCATCTCCTACCTGTACCCTCTCTATTCATATGGAGTTTTCAAAAATCCAGATATGGGAGGTCCATCAGTGAGTTTTGGTCAAAACTCACTGATATTTCTAAACTACTCCTATTTCATTAGTGATATCTAATATATAGATGTTTGGACACCTAAAACATCATTTCCTACCTCTACCCTCTCTTTTCATATAGAGTTTTCAGAAATCCAGATATGGTAGGTTCATTAGTGAGTTTTGACCAAAACTCACTGATGGACCTCCCATATCAATGGGTTTTGACCAAAACCCACTGATTGACCTCCTATATCTGGATTTCTGAAAACTTCATATGAATAGAGAGGGTAGAGGTGGGAGATGATGTTTTAGGTGTCCAAACATCTATATATTAGATATCACCAATGAAATAGGAGTAGTTTAGAAATATCGGTGAGTTTTGACCAAAACTCACTGATGGACCTCCCATATCTGGATTTCTGAAAACTCCATATGAATAGAGACGGTAGAGGTAGGAGATGATGTTTTAGGTGTCCAAACATCTATATATTAGATATCACCAATGAAATAGGAGTAGTTTAGAAATATCAGTGAGTTTTGATCAAAACTCACTGATGGACCTCTCATATCTGGATTTCTGAAAACTCCATATGAATAGAGAGGGTAGAGGTAGGAGATGATGTTTTAGGTGTCCAACCATTTATATATTAGATATCACTAATGCAATAGGAGTAGTTTAGAAATATCAGTGGGTTTTGACCAAAACTCACTGATGGACCTATCATATCTGGATTTCTGAAAATCCATATGAATAGAAAGGGTAGTGGTAGGAGATGATGTTTTAGGTGTCCAAACATCTATATATTAGATATCACCAATGAAATAGGAGTAGTTTATAAATATCAGTGGGTTTTGATCAAAATTCACTGATGAACCTCCCATATCTACATTTCATTATAATAATATTTTATTATTATGTAATTATATATTATACTTTTTATAAAAATTATAAATAATATATAATTATATATTATACTTTTTATAAATTTTTTTTTATATTTTTTTATGGAGGGCCTGAAGTCATCAGACTTCAGGCCCTCCTTAGGCCTGAAGTCTGATGAGCCCCAAGGGTATTGAAATTTTTTTAATTTTAAAAATATTTTTTATATTTAATTATTATTTATTAAATTAATTATTTATAGAATTTGAAGTTATTTGACTTCAGACCCTCCTGGGATGACTTCAGGCCCTTCGTTTGAATATGAAATTAAGTGTTTTGATACGTTTTTTTGTATATATTAATATATTTTTAAAATAGAAAAAAGATTTGAGTCCACGTCGGGCCTGAATCAAAAGATTTCTGGCCCAACGTGGGTCTGAAAAAAAAATTTCAGGCCCACGCTATGCTTGAAATAAAAAATTTCAGGCCCATACTGGGCCTGAAATATTTTTATTTCAGGCCCAGCGTGGACCTGAAATAAAATATTTCAGGCCTAGCGTGGGCCTGAAATCTATTGATTTCAGGCTCAGCGTGGGCCTGAAATCAATAGATTTCAGCCCACGCTCATTTTTTTTAAATTTTTTCTTTTTTCAATTTTTTTTACATTAATATATTTATTAAATATTATTTAATATATTAATTTCTATTAATTAAATATAAAAATTATTTATTTATATTTTTAAATAAGTTAGATGAGATATTTTTTAACTGAAATATTTTTTCAATTTTATCTTACGTTTTTAGTTTAATGTCGATTCCATAATATGCTATTTTAAAATAAAAGTCTGAAGCATCACGTGCAGACTTCTCGGAATTTGTTGCTGAGAGAGAAAGAGAAAGGCAGTACGTAGCAGGAGGGGTAAAAGAGGAAGTTCACTAAAATTAGTGCGCTCTTTGATGAAAACGAAACCATGGAACGTCTTTTGATAAATATCAATTCTTGGATACGCTTTTTGGTAAATTGTCGAACAAATATAGTTGTGTAGGACCGAAAGATAACGATAAAATTGGGCGGGGTGAATATTGCATGTAATTTTTTAAACCGTTTCATTTCTGTTTTGGCCAAATTAGAACATAGTGGAAAACACAAAACACAACATATAGAAGACAAGTTCGTTTACTTGGTTCGTAATTCCTAAGAATTGTTACTTTAAAGCCTACTATTTGATAGGTGGATCACTTCCTAAATAGGCACATCTAATCGTCTCCTTCCAAAAATCTTTCTAATGTGAAAAACCTCTTACAAATGAAGAGAATATAATAACACTTTATTATACCTCTTGATCCTGTCGGTAAGCGAAAAAGGTGCCACCCTGTAATGATTTACTTAGGTGTTGACTGAAGACTGACTGCTGGGTCGTCGACCGATTGGCGAGTTGGTCGACCAAACATTAATGCTGCCTAGCTAGATGCTTGAAGAGAAACGCTGGCGAAGACCCCCCCCCACACACACACACACCCACACACTCCAAGGGCACCGAGACCAGCGAGTGGATCTTCGGTGAAGGCACTCCGACGATTCTCTTTGGACTCTGATGAGTAGAGGGTGAGAGCACTGTAGAAGGGATCCTCTCCCTTTCCCCCAAGGAACCTTTATATATGCGAGATAGCAGACAAGAATTGGTCAAGTCAGATTGAGGAATTTAATGGCAATCTAGCGGCAGGCTTTTGTTGGCCGACAAAAAGGGGGCTAAGACTAACATCATACTGCATAGACTCCTGACCTAGTGGTACGACCAACCACTTATCATAACTGCCTATCAATTCAATGGGCCTGCGGCACCTTATTGTCCCCTAGCTATGATCTAGCGGTACGGGCGCCCACCTTCCATAATTGCTTGTCACCTCAGTAGGCCTACGCCGCCCTGGTGTCCTGTAGCGAGATCTACCAACCATTCTTTGTACTTCAGGAGTGTCTCAACGATATCCTTTACGACTTGAGCGAGTTCTCTCTCGGTCGACCACCCGCACAGGACTGGTCGATTGACTGCTAACGGTCTTGTCGACCAGCAACTAACGGTCTTGCCGATCGTCATATGACGACCCAACGCCTCTCTCGCACTCCGTCCCTAAACCCTACAGCCCGAACCCAACCCGGGAGTCAACTTGCCCTAGGCCCGAACTGCCCTCCGATTATCTTTTAGCGGGCAATCGATGATCGCCATGGTCGTTGGCCGGTTGGCCTGGCTTGTGGGTCCTACTAGGGTCAGGTCCTCTTGGGGGCCCCGTTCGGGCGAGTCCGACCCCTCGTCCAACTAACACCCGCCCGGATCACCCTGGATCACATGCCTTCCCTTCGAGTCTAGTTTAAGGAGGTGACAAGGCGATTGACTAGCCTTCCCGATCGGGCGCACCTCATAGGGACAACCATTAGCCTTCCTGGCTCCTGCACCCCGGAAAGATGGTTTTGTCGTTACCGAGGCGGTGCCCATGCCGTCATTATGTCAGCTGTCGCTTCAGTCCCCTTGCTTATTTATTGACTACACGAGGTATCCTCTTATTGAAAGTGCCTGGCAGTGAGGCATCACCACGTCGGGAGCCACACGCGGTGCCAGACGCACCTTCCCGAGGTTGGTTACCACGTGAACCCAATAACGACGAATGTTAGATCCTGCCTTTTCCCTCCGCCATTGGATGGTCCTCTTACCCTGGGCTTCCCTATAAATAGCCCATGGTGTCCACCTAAGTCATTTTCACCTTCCGCTTCCCCTCACCTCCTATTCTCCGGCGGCCAACATTTTCTTCTTCCCGACCCTCCATCACTTTCGACGGTGCTTCCAACCTCTCCCCCTGTTGGGTCAATTCCCGATGAGCCTCTCCCTTTGTTTACTTTTGTTGACCATTCGAGCCTACTAGGTCAACCTTCTGTTTGTTGATGCAGTCTGATCCTGATTGTTATTTTAGTGTTGACACCGATTTTAGTTTAGGTTGATGAGATGATTATGATAAAGTCCTGGTCGTGGACTAGGAATACCTAGTGGGATTAGGTTTGATGAAAGCCTAGCTTGGAGGGTCAGGTCCTAGCTTGGAGGCTAGGTGGATGAAAGTCTGGTTTGGAGGGCTAGGTGAATGAAATCCTAACTTGGAGGGTTATGTGTCGATAAGTCCTAGCTTGGAGGGCTAGGTAGATGAAATCCTAACTTGGAGGGTTAGGTGTGGCAAAGTCCTAGCTTGGAGGGCTAGGTGGATGAAATCCTAACTTAGAGGGTTAGGTGTGTGAAAAGTCCTAGCTTGGAGGGCTAGATGTGAAAATTCCTAACTCAGAGGGTTAGGTGATTGGAAATCCCGGCGAGTGAAGCCGGGTCCTGATGAGTGAAGCCAGGTTGATTGAAAATCTCGGTGAGTGAAGCCGGGTCCTGGTGAGTGAAGCCAGGTTGACTGAAGTCCCGGTGAGTGAAGCTGGGCACGAAGTCTTGGTCCGAGGGACTGAGCACGAGTCAGGGGAGGCTGGGAGCCAGTTCTCTTGACTTAGAGTGGGTTTGGCCTTGCCTGGATCGGTCTGGTGACCGATCAGGGAAGGTGGCACGGTGTTCCCTCATGAATCGGTCTGGTGACCGATCCAGCGATGACTGATCGGTCGGGTGACCGATCAGGGAGCACACAGTGACCATGTTAGGCTACTGATCGACTCCTGATCGGTCTGGTGACCGATCAGGGAGCAAACAGTTCACTTACTGCTTGGCTCCTAATCGGTCTGGTGACTGATCAGGGAGCATACAGTGGGTTTTGGGAACCTTACTGCTTGGCTCCTGATCGGTCTGGTGACCGATCAGAGATACTGTTCGGATCATTCTGGTGAACGATCAAATGTCGCGAGTTCCTCACTATGATCGATCAGGGTGGGTCCTGATCGGTCTGAGCATGTCCTGATCGGTCTGGTGACCAATCAGGAGGTTTGGACTGCGAAGCTGGGAAATCACCATGCAAAGGGGTGGATCGGTCTGGTGACCGATCCATGACTTGGGAACAGTCTGGTGATCGGTCTCAGAGAAGTCGCGATTTCTGATTACGCGTTGGGGACCGATCAGGATGGATCCTGATCGGTCTGAACCTAGCATGATCGGTCTGGTGACCGATCAGGAGTCACTCTGATCGGTCCGGTGACCGATCACTTTAATTCAAACGCACTGTCAGACGCTCCGATCGCGTCTGATCGCACTCTGATTCCTACTGATACACTATTGATACTTGTTCTAAGCCCTCTGATGTTCGATCTTCTATTGATTTGCTGCCCTAATGAGCTGCTAAGTGTGCAGGTGGCTCAGGGGCCATCCATGGAGAGTCAAACTGGGTATTTCGCTACAGCAGGTTTGTCCGTTTGCTTCCGCAGGTTGTAACGTTCTCTGATACGAGCTGCAACAGTTGAGGAGCTGATGACCTGGGGCTCAACTGGAGGGGTTTCAGTGAGTCCAGAGGAGGTCAAGGGTAGTTGGCTGCTGCAGGTGAGCAGCTGGGAGCTGCTGCAGAGGAGCGTGTGACCTGGCGATGGAAGCTGGTTAAGCTGTGTAGCGGAGAAGAGCTGAGCAGAGTTTTTTTGACGAAGTGCTAGAGTTCTTGTTCTCCATCATCGAAAAGCATTTGCTATACACTTGTGCGATTACTCTACTGTGAATCTTGAGCAACCTGGTGTTACTTGAGCACTTGGGAAGAAGAAACAAGAAGCTTGATGAGTCCATCAGCAAGAAGACACGAAGAAGGGAGTTCTTGCGTGAGACCTGTGCTGAGTGCAGCTCGGTGAGAAGTTTGCTTGTGTTCTTGCGGTTCTAAGTGTTCAGTAAGGCTTCTTCTTATGTTTCATGTACTTAATACTTCATTCATCTTGAAACGCTGTGGAGAGGTTACTCCACCGAGAAGGAGGTTGCTTTCTATCCGGATTTTCCGGGGCTTGATCTGTCGACGATCAAGGGATCACCCACCTTAAGGGCACGTCAAGAAGTAGGGGCAAGTTATCCCCGAACCTTGTAAACGACCCTTGTTAGCGTTTGTAGCTTGCTTTCCATTTCTGCATTTATACTCTGTTTTGTTCTTGCTTCCGCTGTTGCTGCTAACATTCAAGTGCAGAAATCCTAAAAGCGAAAGAAGTTTTGTGTCTGGCTACATTCACCCCCTCCTCTCTAGCCATCCAAGTTCCAACATTGTTAACCCTATGACCGCTCCCGTGGCTATCCTGGATCAGTGGTACATGACCTCCGTGTCCACCATGGGCAATCATGACTTCAACTCCCTCCGGGAGGAGTATCATGTGCCCTCGAACTATGACCTAATTATCCCCAACAATCATGACTGACCCCATCTACCCCCACTCGACTTCTTTACCGTCTTCCGAGACCAGTTTCTGGGCGGTCTCAGATTTCCCCTGCATCCTTTCATCGTCGAAACTTGTAGATATTTCTAAATTCTCCTTTCCTAACTAGCTCTCAAGGTCATATGAATCCTATGTGGTACTGTTATCCTGTTCACCCTCTACAAGTGCCCCTCCATTCCCGCATCTTCCACTTTTTCTATTACCCGAAAAAACAGGAATCCGGAAACTTTTTCTTCCAAGCCCAGGCCAAATCCTCTTACCTAGATAAGATCCCTAGTTCTAATAAGGGTCGAAAAATCCATTACTTCTATATCAACACTACCCCATCCCCTATCTAATCGACCGAGTGGATTGAAGATTTACCAGCCCAACTAGTGGTTAGGAAGAATTACCGTTCCGCCCTCAAGTGCGAGTTGGTTGGCTTTCTCCCGAATTGGGGGTCTTCACTTCCATGTCGCCCGCTTGCTCAGCGAGACCATGCTCTATATTTTTGGATTGAGTCAAACGCTCGCCGCCTTGCCGACCTCCTTTGGTAAGTTCTTATATCTCAATTGAGCATTTTTTGGGCTGACATTAAGATTTTTTTATATCTCGCAGATCAAATGATGTGGGATACTACTCTGGAAGAGATGCTCAGGCTCGAGGATGTCGAGCTGGATACCCGGGCGATCGACGAGTTGGCCAAGAGGGCTGCCCCCACTGGCAGAGGCGGCATCCGATGAAGTAGTCCCCGAGACGAGCGATGTCCCGGTCGGCGGGGCCTCCACGATCGGGGAGAGCATCAAACTTTTGTCCACACCGTAGCAGTCGATGTCTCCCCCGAACACACCACCAGGGAGAACCCTGAAGATCTTGTGGACACCACTGCTTTCACGGTGGTCGCACCCTCCGTCCGGCTACGCGGCAGGAAGAAGCATTGTTTGGCAGCCCCTTCTGTGCCTTTGGCGATGGAGCTCACCAATGAAACCTGCGACCTGACAACCTTGACCTCCTGCCGGCCCGACCGTGGCAAGAGACTCCGCGCCATTGAGCCTGGCTCATTGCAACGAGCAGGCTCATTATTGCGCACCGACCGGGAGGTGCTCTCCAGCCACAAACCCTCTGGGGATCCCTCTTCTCCCCAGGATTCGATGGCTACTGGGACTTCAACTGGCCCGACTCTTCCTCAGCGGCTCGCTCATCCGAGAAGTCGCCTATCCACTTGGAGGTTCCCTCCACGAATCCCAGCTCTTCTACCAACCCTGTGGTAAGCCTACACGGGGACTTGGTGGAATGTTGGGATCAAGGGTTACTGGCGAATCACTATCGGGCCCCAATCGGCTTGGGCGACACTTTCTTCATGAATGCTACTCAGGTAAAATCACTTTATTCCATTCTCTTTTTTCTCCCGTCTTATAGCTAACTGCTTTAGGAGTGCTAACCATCTAATCCTCTCCCTATTTCAGTTCTGGGTGGCCTGCAAGGGCATGACTCAGTCCCTAATGTTTAATGCCTGCGGATGGAGGGAGGCTGAACGGCGAGTGGAGGAACTGGAAATCGCTCTCAACCACTTGGTTCTCCAGCTCGGCGATGAGGGGACCAACCTTCTGCGCTCGGAAGTCATGGGACTCAAGGCTCAGCTAGCCAAGGCCAACGACCGGCTCGAGGAAGAGAAGTGTCGGACGCTCACCGCCGAGCAGGTGACTGCCCAGGCCCTCAACTGTGTGGACAAGAAGACCGCCAAAAGAAGACTGCGTTGACTCGCCAGACTCGCGCTCGGTTATACCTGGACAAGAAGACCGCAAAGGCTAAGGCCTTGGCCGTCCAGCTGAAGGAACTGAGCGCCTCGTATCATCAAGTCCAGTTGGCCCTAACCAGCAAGGACGTTGAGTTAGCCTCCAAGGACTCTGAGCTGGTTGCCAAGGACACTGAATTGACAGTCAAGGAGGTGGAGCCGATCGCCAAGGAGGAGAGTCGTTGAGTCATGGAAGACCAACTGGCCATCCGCACCGCTGAGTTCTCCACCTGGGACGAAGAGATCGCCGGCCTACAAGAGGAGTTGGTCACTTTGAAGGCATATCAGGCTGAAGAGTCTGCCCGACTAGAGGCATACCGGGTTGAATGCATCAACTCCCCCACCTTTGATCAGCAGCTTACGCATCGGGCGACTAACATGTTCAAGTACGGGGTGGACAGTGTCGTCCAGCAAATGAAGGAAGTCGGGCACTTGCCTCAAGATCTGCCGTCGAACGCCGTGAAGCTATCCAGGGTCAGGGAAATCCTTCCCTCGGACCTCTTCAGCCCTTTCACCTAGGATTAGCTTAATTGTATTTCAGTCTGGTAGTTTTTACACTTGCCCTTTTAGCCCTCAGGGCATTGTCAATAAAATACTTTCTTGGCCCGACTGTCAATGAATTGCTTTCTTCCATTTACACGGCTCTCTCTTGGACATAGTGGAATGTATCCTGGCCTTTACTCACACTCCCGCTCCCACCTGGTCGGGTCGATTCGGCTAGTCGTCCCCTATCCCCAGCTCGAGGTCCTCTACCACCCTAGTCCTAAGAGCACCTCGGCAATGTCCTACCAAGCGTGCCAATGACCCCCCCCCCCCCCCCCCCCCCCCCAAGTCAAGATCCCCAAGCCCAGCGGGGAGGAACAACAGACCTTGCCTACCTAGGACTAGCTGGCTCGAATTTGGACCACACTCAGGCGGACCCAGGGGCTCATGGGCAGTCACGCCCGGTTGAGCCATGAGTCGCGGGTGTCCCCTTATAACTCGCTTGCATGCAAGAATTTGGACGTCATTCTGGAGGACCAAAAGGGTCGTTGACAGCCATGCCCGATCGGGCCACGAGGTTGACAGATGTCTGGGAGACGACCCACTAATAACTCGCTCGCGGGTGAGAGTTTAGACGCCGCTCGAGCGGACCAAAGGATAGTGGGCAGCCACGTCTGGTCAGGCCACGAGATCGGCGGGCACGTGAGAGCCAACCCACTTATAACTCGCTCACAGGCGAGTGCCTGGACACCGCTCGGCGGACCAAAAGGATCGTGAGTCGCCACATCCGGTCGGGCCACGAGGTCGATGGGTGCGTGGGAGCCAAGGATTAAACTTCTGATTTCCGATTTGACACTCTCTGAATAACAACATAAGTCTTACATAGGACCCCTACTTCCTGGGCGACGCCACAACCCTCCCCTCGTTCATTCCTTGTACCGTTACAAGTGGATCGTGCTCCAGGGCCGGTCGAGTCTTCTCCCTTGCGTGTCCTACAGATAGTACACCCCTAACTCCAGATTTTGAACCACTCTGAATGACCCACTCCATTGGGGTTCAAACTTGCTCACATCCCCGACCGACTTGACTCTCTTCCAAACCATGTCACTGACCTGAAAGGCCCGGGGCCTCAACCTCCAGTCATATCTCTGTTGTATCCTCTATCGATAGGCGGCAATCCGAGCTGCCGCCCATCAACGAATCTCTTCCACCAGGTCTAACTCCAGCTACCACCTATCCTCATTCTCTTCATCGTATAACTTTAGCCGGTTGAACTCACACCCTACTTCCACTGGTACGACCACCTTAGCTCCGTAAACCAACTAGAAAGGTGTGCAGCCCGAGCGCTCACGTGGTGTAGTCTGGAAGATCCACAGCACGCTAGGGAGTTGATCCACCTAAGTCCCCCCTACATGGTCCAACTTTACTTTTAGCCCCCATAGAATCTCCCTATTAGCCACCTCCGTCTGACCATTACTTTGTGGGTATGCAACCAAGGTGAATGCATGTTTGATCCCGTAGGCTAAGCACCAATCCTGGAGTTTCCTGCCTTGAAACTGCCAACCGTTATCCGAGACCAATCTGTGTGGTATCCCATACTGGCATAAGATATTATTGGTGCAAGTTGCATCAATGATGTCCTCCTCTAAGTGTTTTAATGATTGACAATACACTTAAGTCAGTGATACATTAAACAGACAAAGGGTAGCAAAGGAGAAGTAATCTAAGTTGAAGAAAAATCCTAGTTAACCTAGGCACTAAGACCTGGTGAGTGAAGCTGGGCACTAAGTCCTGATCGAGGATTGGGCACTAAGTCCTGGCAAAGGACTGGGCACCAAAGACCTGCTCGGAAGGTGGGCACTAAGTCCTGGTCGATGACTGGGCAAGAAGACCTGGCCTAGGGTTGGGCACCGAAGACCTGGTTCAGGGAATTGGGCACGAAGACCTGGCCGAGGGTTGGGCACCTAAGTCCTGGACCTAGGGTTTGGACACGGAGTCTTGGTTCGAGGGACTGAGCAACTTAGCTGAGCGATGACTAAGGACAGAAGTAGAGACGGGTCGAGGTTCGAGCGTCTTGAGGTCCGGAGTAATCGGAGGCTAAGCAAAAGTCCACCCGAAGGACTGGGTGGCAACCGACTCCTGAAAGGAGTAGGTGAAAGGCGCGTTCTCGGGGGTGGGAACTTACGCCGGTTCGACCTAGGGTTTCGTGGAAATCCGAAGTCCGAACCAAGTCCTTAAGGCTAATATTGGATGTATATTTGCTTTGTGTTTGTATAACTTGCAGGCACCAAGAACTGGAGACAAAGCAGGCGAAAAAACAAGGGTTGGAGGCATTGAAGCAGGGCACCCCCATCAGTGGGGGCGCCCCCATTGATGGGGGCGCCCAAGCCAAAGGTGAAAAATGCAGGATAAGTGAAGCAGGCAGAATAGGCTTCAAGCAGGGCGCCCGGGTGGTCCGGGGCGCCCGGGTTCAAAGCTGTATTTGCTGTTTTGAGTCCGAAACACAGATAAGCCTTCATGAGGGCGCCCGAGAGGTTCGGGGCACCCTGGTCAAAGGTTTTATCAGTTGCGGCGAGGTCAACGCGGGGATAAGGTTTGACCGAGTTTATCGGGGCGCCCCCGACGTCCAGGGCGCCCCCAGGAGCACTATAAAAGGGCTTCGACCCCTCTGCTTCAGACACAACTGCTGAAAGTGATTCTGAGCATTCTCACCGACGACAACACGCTAAAGACGAGGCTCTACTACCGGGAGGCTCCAGGAGGAAGTGCGCGGCACTTCGGAGGTCCAGATCGGTCGAGTTTCAAACCCTAGTTGTTCGGTTTGCATTTAATATTCTGTACTTAATTTGTTATACTTTTGATTCTACTTTTACACTGTAAGACGGGTTTTCTTCGCCTCCGAAAATTTCGGAAAGGAGACCAATAGTGGACTCACGCCGAGTACATAGGCCTTGGACGTACTGACCCTGGGGGGTTGGGAACCAAGTAAATAAATCCCGCTGTGTCCTTGTGTTCTTTTCTATTTTATTTTCCGCTGCACTAACACTCTGAGTAGATCGAAAGTTTTACGAAGTTTCCGCGAGAGTTTAAACGGTCGATATTCACCCCCCTCTATCGACGGCACCGGACCTACAATTCTGCTACAAAACTTTATGACTGTTGCCTCCGTGAATCGTGTCAGCATATCTACCTCCACCCATTTGGAAAAATAATCAATCGCTACTAATAGAAACCTCTTCTGGGCAGGAGCAAGGGGGAATGACCCCACAATGTCCATCCCCCATTGATCGAAGGGATAGGACACGACTGAAGCTCTCATGAACTCCACCGGTCGGTGAGACATGCTCTAATGCTTCTGACAGGACAAACAGGCGGCGATCAACCGATTGGCATCCTTTTGTAGTGTCAGCCAGAAGTACCCCGAGAGCAAGATCCTCCTGGCGACTGACCGACCTCCTGCGTGACTTCCACAAGATCTTGAATGTATTTCCCTCAGCACGTACTCCGCTTCCTCCTTTCCCAGACACTTGAGCAAAGGCTTGGAGAATGCACGCTTGTAAAGAAGGTCGTCGACCAGGGTGAACCGGGCAGCTCTTTTCCGTAACATTCGCGCTTGAGATGGGTCAGCCGGGAGAGTTCCCTGTCATAAATAAGAAATGATTAGGACCCACCAATCGTCACCCAACTCCAGCTCAGCTTGTTGGTCAACCTGCGCGATGAGCATGGCTTGAGCCATGGGTCTAGCCAACGTCCAAGGGGTGATGGACCCAACCAACTTAGCCAGTTCGTCTGCTTTGAGATTGCTCTCTCTTGAAACTTGGCGCAGCTCCACTACTTGGAACCCGAACTTCAGCTGCTCGTAGGCCTCCAGATAAGCTCGCAATCATTTACTATTAACTTTAAACTGCCCGGCCAGCTGCTGCGTGGCTAGCTGTGAGTCTGAGTGGAGGATAACCCTAGAAGCTGCTACATGCTTTGCTGCCTGCAGACCAATGATATGGGCTTCATATTCTTCTTTGTTATTTGTGACTCAATACTCCAGCCAGATGAATAGGTGTAGATGGTCTTCCCTGGGGGATATCATAAGGAAACCCAAGCCACTCCCATGCTGGGCAGAGGAGCCACCCACATAAATTCTCCATATTCTTTCAACCTCCTCTGTGTATAGTGTTGGGACTGATGGACCAGCTAGAGGGGGAGGGGGTGAATAGCTTGGTCACCCGAATTTGATCTCTTCCTACAAATGTTAGCGCAAGCGAAAATATAAACTAAGAAAGTAGACACAATGCTAACACGTTACCGTTAACGTGGTTCGGAGATAATTTTCTCTTACACAACGGCGTGCCCTTGAGGTGGACGAACCCTTGATCCTTCAGTGGATCAATCTCCGGCAATCTCCGACTAGAACTTTCTCCTTCTGGGTGGAGAAAAACCTCTTACAATCTTCTCTTCCTCTTTACTAGATGAAAGCTAGGGTTAGGAGGAAGAGAGTGGACTTGGAAACTTGAGTACTTGAGCATGGATGTTTCACAATAGAACAACTAACCCTTCTCAAGTCTCAAGCTCCACTTTAAATAAAGGAGAGAGCTATTAACAAAACAGCTCAGCCCCGACACCAGTCGACTGCCCCTAGGATCAGTTGACTGGTGTCCAGCTAACGGCTAGCCTAACGGCTGGATTTTGAACAAACCAGTCGACTGGTTCCCAGACCAGTTGACTGCTACACGCTGTTCAACCTTATAGAAAGATCAGTCGACTGGTTCCCTTATCAGTCGACTGCTACAGTTATACTCTCAGCGCTGTTAATCGACTGCTTCCCTTACCAGTCGACTGCCCAGCTTACAAACTCACTCTCAACCTCTCTAGAGTCCATCCTTCGCGTATGCCTTGAAGACCTCTTCCTCATCTTGCCCCTTGAAGTCCTTTTCCTTTGGCTCTCATCCCTCGGATATGTACACAAGTCTGCGGCTTGTCTTCATGCTATCATTCGCGTATGCCTTTGAAGTCTACTTCCTCGGCTCACCTTTTGACGTCCTCATCCTTCGACTCTCGTCCCTCGGATGCTTCATTCCATTGTTCCTCATATGTGGTTCACCAAGTCCTGCAAGACTTAAACACACGCATCAAACCAATATGAAAACATAACTTAATCATATTGTCACACACATCAAAACCTATGATCGTACCGATCAAACTTGGGTCGATTGCACCAACAATCTCTCCCTTTTTGATATGTGGTAATATGTTTATGTTAGGCACAAGAATAGCATTTTTGAAAATACAAAGCATAGTATCACATAGAGCATTACAAGTATCCAAACTCCCCCTTAACCTATGTTTTATCTCATGATTTTTAAATTTGACACAAATATGAGGAACTAAGTTAAATTCTAACTTAAACCCTTCAATTTTCTCCCTTTGACACCATCAAAAGATTGTACCAAACAATGTTAACTTATGGTATCAAATGAAGACAAGGTTTTAACTTATGGTACCATAGAGGCTAGCATGATGCAACTTGCAAGTTCAGAATCGGTCACATGTTTCTGATAGACCACTAACTGGTCTGGAGTTGCATCTGCTGGAGGATGTGTGGGAAGTAGATCTTCAATGACATAAGCATTCTTCTTTGCCTTGAGGACTATCCTCAGGTTTCGAAGCCAGTCCATGAAGTTAGGCCCAGTCAGTTTATTGGTGTCGAAGATGGAACGCAAATTCAGAGAAGACATGATCTAGTGATTAACCAAGAAATACAAATTGAGCTTATGTGAGAAGAATGATTAAAGAATGTATCAATATACATAAATTGAAATCCTATTTATTTTTCAAATTGAATAATCCTTTTTATCAATTCGGGAGATCGTAGGAACATCTCCAAATAGGTTGATATCCAACCATAGGTAAGAACAACCATGGCTGTGGTCATCAAGTTATTCTTAGCTATGAAGGTAGGTAATTATACCGATTACACATCACATATATGTAACTATCACATTATGCTATCAACTAATTGAATGTTTGCATAAAACATTGGGTTGTTAACTCATTAACAAGTATGCAACAATATACATAGCACCCAACTGCACCTCTCTTTACATCGACCTTGGCTGTGGCACAACAAATCGATGCTCCAAGCTTAAGGCTGACCCATTAATCAAGAAATAGTTTTAATATGGTTGGAGCTCATTCAACCGTTTAGTCAGGCTTGGATGTGTCCAACAACCAAAACTAATGATTGACCTCTGACTCCAACTATATTATTCATAAACTAATTCCATGGTTTGAACATGTTGAGGTTCAAGTCGGGCATGGATGTGTCCATCAACCCAAACGAGAAACAAAACTCCGATTCTAACCATATTAATGGAAGATGTTGGTCTTAATATTTTGTAAGGGGTTTTGGGTCTCATCCTTTCTTTTCTAAGCACATTCATGACATAGAATTATGTCATGATTAACGATTTCCTTAATTAAGTATGTATGTGACTTAAGTTATCAAGTCTCATAAATTGAATTAGGAACCGGATTTCCTAATTCCAATTTCATACTTAATTAAAGGAATTGTTTTGGGAAACAATTTCCTAAATTGTCATAATTAATTTCGGAAATAATATGATCAAGACTTTGATTTCTCTAAATCAAATCTTATTAAATTAAGAGACAAATCCCTTAATTCAACTACATATTATTTTCATGAAAATCTCATTTAAGAAAACTCTATAGGAAACCATTTTCCTAATTAATTTTGGAGACAACAATATGTAAGAGCATCACCTCTTCAAACATATTTTATTCATGGATTTAATTAATTACAACAAATTATTTTCTAAGGGTGGCTCCTCGAGGCTCAGATACCCAAAGAAAAGTAATGTGTTGTAAATCCAATT
This sequence comes from Boesenbergia rotunda, assembly GCA_024364735.1. Taxonomy (NCBI): domain Eukaryota; kingdom Viridiplantae; phylum Streptophyta; class Magnoliopsida; order Zingiberales; family Zingiberaceae; genus Boesenbergia; species Boesenbergia rotunda. The sequence continues at coordinate 1,631 of JAGFNQ010002629.1, read as the reverse complement.
GGACGGCTCCCCAAGGCTCAATCCAAATCAAACATGATAATTTCAATTAAAAATTGGGAAATTAAATTACAACAACTAACTTTAAATTGGACGGCTCCCCGAGGCTCAATCCAAAATAAAGAATTTTGTTGTCAATTTAAAAACTAATTCAAATTTAATTGTCAATTAACTGTCCATGAATTTGTCTAGACTTTCTTAAAAGAAAGTGCCCAAAATTGCGAGATTTCAAAAATAGGTTTTCAGAATAATTGTAAGTTTCTGGTACAAAGAAAACTTACATATTTCCAAGATTGGAAAATTTCTAAAATAGAAAAATTTCAAAAATTGGAAAGTTTCCAAAGATGGGAAGATTTCACAATTATTATAAAATTTCAGAAACTAGAAAATTTCAAACGTTTACGAAATTTCATGAGGATTTTCAAACTTCGAAATTCCTAAATCTAAAATTTATCATAATTGGAAAGTTTCCATGATTGAAATTTTTTCCGAAATTGAGATCATGACAAAGTTTTCCACAAAACAATTATATGATTAAGTCGAACACTAACCGGCTCTGATACCACTGTTGGGACCGGGTGCATGTCGACAAGGATACGAGTTCGTAAAATTTTAAAATTTTTACGTGCAGCGGAAGAATTTACATAAAATAATTTCCTAAATTATTTTAACTTCGTATCTAGCATGCAATCTTATGGTGTGTTGACATAATCATAAAATAAAACTTTGCGAAAAAGTAAACTAATTTACATTATTCCTCTCGTAACTCGAAGTAAGGGACGAGATCCAACCGTAGCGTCCCTTGGAAGCTCCGCCTCTATTCGCGTCCACGCCGAGTTCTCTTCGGGATGACTTCGCAAAGTCACGAGTTTTGTGCCGACGAGAACTACTAGATTCTCTATAGGCACAACAAAGAAGATCAAGAGAAGAAAAGAAAACTAACCAACGAAGTAACGGAATCGATTTCCGAGAGAGAGGGAGATGTGATCCGCTTCTTCTTCTTCTTGGTTGGTTTCTTCTTCTCCTTGAAGCTCACGGCAACACCTTGCCTTGGTGTAGGTTGGGCGCCGGCCCTAATGGAGCTAGGGTGGCCGCCGGCCCTAATGGAAGGGAGGGGGAAGGAGGAGAGAAGAGAAGAGAGAGAGGGAGAGCTCTATTTCGATTATTAAAATCTTAGGAATCCAAGGCTTACCTATGGTTCCTTATATAGTTGCTTCTCCCTTGCCAAGTCTCCTCTTAACCGAATTAACGGAATTAACGGAATTAGTTATCATAAGAAATTTATCCTATAAATTCTCTTATGAATTATTCCGTTTAAACCAAGTTTTATTAATAACTTTATAACTATTTTATAATTATTTAAATTCTTTAATTTATTATAACTAACTTTATAATAAAACTAATTAATTATCATAAGAATTTATCCTATAAATTCTCTTATGAATTATTCGTTTAACCAAGTTTTATTATAACTATTATAATAAAACTAATTAGTTATCATAAGAAATTTATCCTATAAATCTTTATGAATTTTATTATAACTAATTTATAATAAAATAATTAATTATCATAAGAAATTTATCCTATAAATTCTCTTATGAATTATTCTGTTTAAACCAAGTTTTATTATAAAC
>JAGFNQ010002628.1:41627-145778 GCA_024364735.1 Boesenbergia rotunda | reverse complement strand
GATGCCCGAGATGTGTATACTTGGTCGTGGTACCAAGGATGCCCGACTAGGAGTAGCCTAAGCCCCTACCATTTCATGGTGCCGAGGATGCCCGAGATGCGTAGACCTGGCCGTGGTGTCGAGGATGCCTGGCTAGGAGCTAGCGAAAATCTTACCATCTTGTGGTGCCGAGGATGCCCGACCATCTTGTGGTACCGAGGATGCCCGAGATGAGTAGACTTGGTCATGGTGCCGATGATGCCTGGCCAGGAGTAGACTAAGACATTACCATCTCATGGTGCTGAGGATTCCCAAGATGTGTGGACCTGGTCAAGGTGCCAAGGATGCCCGACTAGGAGTTGCCTAAGCGCCTACCATCTCTAGGCACCGAGGATGCCCGAGATGAATAAACCGGGGCATGATACTGAGGAAGCACTATCGGGAACAACTCGGACCTCAACCATCAGGATGTGCTGACGACACCCGAGGTATATTGGCTTGGACGGGGTGTTGAACATGCCAAGTCTTGTCCTTGCCCACGTAGGCGAATAGCAACGCGTTAAGTCCTAGTCTCTCCCTTGATGTTAGACTTCACTCGAGTTGAGGAGTTTATACGGGAGAAGGAGAAAAAAATGACACACAACATACGAGGAATTCACGAGGCAGAGGAAAAAAATACATTCCATTCAATATTGGAATACATTCAATAGTGAGGCAGAAGACAAATATATTCATATATTTCATTCAAATTTGGAAAACATTCCACAAAGTACAGAAGATAGAAAGAAGGTGGGGCAGACGACAAATATATTCATATATTCCATTCAAAATTGGAGTACACTCAGTCAAGAAGGAGGCAGAGGACAAAGATATTTCTTTCAAATTTGGAGTACAAAAGAAAATGGTACAGAAAATGAAAGTATTTCATTCAAAATTTTATATTACATATGAAGTACACTCGAATGTAAAAAATAAAACACAAAATATAAAAGATAAAGGACAGCATAGATTTGGGTAGAGCCCTATAGCTCTTTGTCCTTATCCAGAAGCTCATCCCAAACCTGGTCGACGCTTAAAAAACTCAGGTCCACCTCTAGCTTCAGCACTTTGTCTCTCTGGATCTGTTGGATAGACCCATTAAAGCCTTGTTTCAGGTGCTTCATATAACGCCCACTTTTTTTTTTCCTAAAGCGGCGTTACGCTGACCTACTTAAGGCATGTAACATCATACTGCAGCGGAATAACTTAAACCTTACATATACATGCCCCTACTACCATCCCTCATACAATGACATGGAACTTAACATATGAACGTCATACTTAACATCATATCATAACATGCTTAACATCATACCATAAGGTTCATATCATATCATACTTGACATCTTATCATAAAGTTCCATAAGTCACTATTCGAGCATATAGGTAGCAAAAATAAAGTTCTTAGCATAAACGGTTAACACATTCGATTTCATGGGCCAAGTCACCATCACACACATATTTCAGGCCCTCCTGCTGCTTCCATCATTGTCCCCTTGAATGATCTGCGGTATAAGGAAATAAGACTATAAGCACACAGGCTTAGTAAGACTCTTTCCTACTCACAAAAATCATTCATCGTTCATCATCTCATAATGAGCACATGAAACTTTAACATACTTGGTGCTCTACTTAAAACAAATTATCTTAAATCACTTTAGCATGGCATGCACATAAACATGGTAAACATTCTAAGCATGGCATGATACATGGCATAAACATAAACATAGTGAACATCCTAAACATAACATGATACATGGCATAAACATGAACATAGTAGACCTTCTAAACATGGCATAATTCATGGCATAAACATATACATAGTAGACATTCTAAGCATGGCATAATTCATGACATAAATCATAAACATAGTAGCATGGCATCTTTCATGGCATAAATCATAAACATAGTAGCATGGCATCTTTCATGGCATAAATCATAAACATGGTAGCATGGCATAATCCCTATCATAGCATATGAACATCTTCCTAACATAATCATGGCATAGATCATTCATTCTCATGCATACTTCTTAACATGAAACGTAAGCATAAAATCTTATCATCATAGCATAATGCATAACATGAATGGATGCTTGAGTGGAATGCATATACATATATGGATGCTTAGTTTAAAATCATACTTTTCCTGAACATACTTTTCATAAACATACTTTTTCATAATGAATGCATGGGCAATGCATATATATCATAAGGATGCTTAATCTTTAAAAACATACTTTTCATTTCTTAAACATAATCCTCATAACATCATTTGGGGTCCCCGGCTTGTACCACATACATACATCATAGCGCGCATCCCTAGTAAATCCGAGGTAGCTAGCCCCAACCTACTAGGGTAAGGACAGCATAATCGGTAGTCCCCGAACCGAGGCGCTTCTTAAGGAGCCCATCCCTGTTGCACAGCTCCGGTAGTGCCAGAACCGTGGACAGCTTCGGTAGTCCAAAACCGGGGCGTTCTTAAGGTACCCATCCCTTGGACCCATATTTCGATCCGGTACAAACCCATACATAAAGTAAAAATACTTTTCATGCTTCATCATTCATAAGCCATTCATGGCATCTTTATCATGACATCATTCTTATCATGAACATGATCATAACATACTTGTCGTAACATCATTCTTATCATGCATAACCATGACATATCATTCATAAACATGGCATATCATTCGTAAACATGGCATATCATTCATAACATGGCATATCATTCATAAGCATAGCATATCATGTATAACCATGGCATATCATTCATAAACATGACATATCATTTGTAAGTATGGCATATCATTCATAACATAGCATATCATTCATAAGCATAGCATATCATGTATAACCATGGCATATCATTCATAAACATGGCATATCATTCGTAAGCATGGCATATCATTTGTAAGCATGGCATATCATTCATAACATAGCATATCATTCATAAGCATAGCATATCATGTATAACCATGGCATATCATTCATAAACATGAATCACATCTTACCATAGGGCCATTGGGACCCTTACTTGGAATAAATCTTAACTTTTATCCTATTAACCCTTATTGGCCAAAACTTATGGAGTCCCATGGCCATGTGAGAATTCACACAATCACCATCCATCATCCTTATATCATGGCAACACATAAACATAAGTTGAAGTTAAAGACTCAACCCTAACCCTTGGGTCCTTGGGGTTGGCCGAACCATATGAGGCCTATAGGGTACTCCAAAAATTCCCAAAATTTATAATTAACTTCTAAACATCATCAGGGAACATTAAATTACATTATCATGATTTTTAACATATTTATAGACATTTAAATCATGGTGGCCGAAACCCATAAACATAGGGACCTTGGTTTTGTCCCTTTCATGTTGGCCGAACCCCTAGAGTGTCCTAGGGTACTCCAAAAATTCCCAAAAATTACACTTAACTTCTAAAAATCATAAGGGAACATCAAATAACATTATAATGATTTTTAACATATTTATAGACATTTAAATCATGGTGGCCGAAACCCATAAACATAGGGACCTTGGCTTTGTCCCTTTCATGTTGGCTGAAACCCTAGAGTGTCCTAGGGTACTCAAAAAATTCCCAAAAATTTCACTTAACTTCTAAACATCATAAGGGAACATTAAATAACATTATCATGATTTTTAACATATTTATAGACACTTAAATCATGGTGGCCGAAACCCATAAACATAGGGACCTTGGTTTTGTCCCTTTCATGTTGGCCGAAACCCTAGAGTGTCCTAGGGTACTCCAAAAATTCCCAAAAATTACTATTAACTTCTAAACATCATAAGGGAACATCAAATAATATTATCATGATTTTTAACATATTTCTAGACATTTAAAACATGGTGTCCGGAACCCTTGAACTTAAGGTTCTGGGTTTTGCTTCTTTCATGTTGGCCGAGACCCTAGGGTGTCCTAGGGCACTCCAAAAATCCCCAAAAATTCCAATTAACTTATAAACATCATAAGGGAACATCAGATAATATTATCATGATTTTTAGCATAATTATGGGCCTTTAAAACATGCTGGCCGAAACCTTTGAACATAGGAACCTTGATTTTGTTTCCCTTCAACATTAAATCCGAAACTAACCCATATATCATGCCAAAAATCATGGAAATCATAGGTAACTATTATACCACAGGTGAGGGAGTCTTACCTTAGATTTCTTGATTTTTCGAACCTTGAAAGAGGAGAAGGAAGAGGACTTGGTATCTCTTGACCACAACTAATCCTTGTCACCTTGTAGGAACTTTAGATCTTGAGAGATGAGACCCCTTGTGGAGTTTTCTCCAAGGAACTCCTCCCTTTGGTGCTCGGCAAGATGAGGAATGAAGTGGAGAGGAAATGCAATTGATTGAGAGAATAAGTAACTCCCAAAACTCCTCTCATTATAACCCATCAAGGAGGCAAATGAAGAGCCTCTCCATGACCCTTCACCTCCTTTTACCTCTTAACCATCCTCCACTTCAATTACTCATAAGAATTCCTTGCTAGGTGAGTTGGTTAAGGCTTACATGGTTGTACAAGAGGTCCAAGGTTCAATCCTTGGCTCATGCACCTTTTTTTTTATTTTATTTTCATTTCATTTATTTTATTATTTTTATTTCTTAATTTCCGAAATCCCCCCCTAAAATCACCCATAATTATGCTAATATTCATAAATAAAATTCTTTTATATTTATATTAATTTTTCTTAATTTATATAAATTTTTACCTAATTAATACCTATTTTTGGAGCCCATTTAAAGCTCATTAGTACTTAGTTTTCTCAATTTAAATGAGAAAACATGGATTTCTAGGCCCAATTTTACATAATTATTTCTGGGCCCCTCGGAAAATTATCTAAACATGCTCAATATTTTAAGAAAATATTAAGAGAATTTTCCGGGTCGTTACACTTCAGGACTTGTTCAGCTAAAATATCGCCAAATTCCTCGGATTGGAGGAACCTGGCCTTGAATGCGACCACGACATCTGCCTGTCGGGACTCTTCGTCAACTTTGAATTTATTCAGTTCTTCTAACGCTTCATCCCGAGTAGTCTTCAGTTTGACCACCTCAGAGGGCATCTGATCTTGGACAGTCAATGCATCCTTTAGCCGCTCTGAGGTGGGGAGAGTTTCGAGTTGGTTTGGTCATGGTCCTTCTAAAGGTCGGATATGTGAGCAGCAGCGGCTTCAATCACGATCTCTTTCTCTGCAAACTGATGCCCCTGCTCCTGAATCCGACCATTCAGGGTCTCGGGGGATGACTCCAGGAGATGGACGTCTCCTGATAGCTTCTTCTCTAGGGCTTGCAGTCACACCTGCTCCTAAGTCAGGCGACTCACTTCCTTGGAGAGGGTTATCGCCCTCTCTGACAGCAATCGCTCCCTATGGCGAGTGCTAAGTAGGGATGCTTCCAAGGCTTGCAGGGCATCCAAGCAGTGGTCTACCTTGGCATGTAGACCCCTACTAATCTCCAGTTGCATCCGACCCCCCTCCTGAGCTTCAAAGACCTCCGCCTCTAATTCTGCCACCTACTAGCGCATGGATTCGGTCTCTTACTCAGGAGACATCCACCAACGCAAGAGGAGGCACTCGAAAGTGGCCCAACATAAGAAAAATAAGGGTCAGAAGGAAAAAAATGAAACAAAATAAATATACTGAGAAGCTTACCTTTAATAGCGACTCGTACAAACTAGTGATCACCCCAGCTGAAGGCACCCCTCTGAGAGATGTGATGTGCTCTTCAGTACACCCTCGCATGGCTTCCCGGCTCCAGGGGGATGGTATTCTGGAAGTAACCCCAGAGCCATGAGGAAAGAGTGGTAGGAGGCGCAGCGGGGAAGCAGGTACACTTGAGGGGTCGGGCGCTCCATCATCAGTGTTGGAGGACACCTCGTCGACCGGATACTTCCCCTTCGGCAGTTCCTTAATCTAGACTGAATGGAAGCCCCCAGACGTTGCCTTCTCGGCTGCCTTAACCTTCTAGCGCAGACGGGCACTGGTCAGTGCGGGTTCGTCTGGTCTCGCCCTCTTGCCCTTGGGGCTGTCGGAGGCCTCGGGGACTCTAGAATGGACCTCAACTTCACCCTCTGGCTCCGCAATAGTTAGTGCCGCCCTCTGGTAACGCTTGGAGAGAGGAACAGAATCCTCCTCCTCCTCAGCCACCTTGGCCGAGCAGGTCCTTTTCCTTGTAGGAGCTAAAGGGGCCGCAGGTTTCCAACGACAGGCTTGTGGATCGCTCTCCTCCTCCTCTCCCTCCTCAGCAGGCAAGATGAGGTGTGTAGGGACCAGCATTTCAGACCCTTGTTAGGCCTTTATTAGGCTTGACCAAATTTCATTTTGGACCCAAAGAGGTCCTGAAATGATTTCATTTCAGGCCCTCAGTAGGCCTGAAATTAAATTATTTTAGTGGCCTCAAATGGATCTGGAGTTAAATCATTTCAGACCCTTTTTATCCCTATTTTATCTTATTATAGTTTGTGTTTACAATTCATAACTAAAAGATGTACCTAAGAATCTAAAAGCATACGAAGTTGAATTCCAATTTTCAAATATATTGACCAAAATTCTATAGATATGCTGCAATTTATGTCCAAGAAAACACTGAAAGAAGACTCTTTGATCATCACAATGTGTCGACCATGTAAAATTTTGAATGCTTCAAAAAAACTGTTAAAGTGATCTAAAACACTATACCAATGCAATTTTGTTCCAAAGTCATCTGAAGCCTACAGGTTGAAAATATTACAAATTTATTAAGAATCAAACCTAACCATTTTCAAATTTGCAAAATCAAGATGGATTTTTTTATAAACATGCCCAAAAATAGTGTTGTTTGACCTAAGCAATTCGCTAACATACCTTAGTGAATAATTCTATGGAAGAAGATGCTGACACACCCACACTTTTTTTTCGCCATTATGAAAATAAAGTAGTACAGAAACCCTAATCCCTACTCTAGAGAGTGTCGATCAATGTGGACTTCCACACAATCTCTTAAAGTCGTCTGAGGGACACACGAACAGGCTTGCCTAGGGTTTTGATTGGGGGGGGATTGGGGGATGAACTCGCGATTATAACATAGCTAGGGCACCCACACAGCTATCACTTTTCGACAAGGACAAGTAGGTTGCTTGTGTTGAGAGAGAAAGAAGACAAAGAGAACACCTGTATCCGAACTACACTCTTATTTTAAAATCAAAACTTTGGAAAAGTGGTTAGATACATTGGAAAGCTAACTACGAATGGGAGAAGTTGTTGACGGATGAGGTATAAAAAGAAGAAGATAAGTTTTTATGCACCCTTTGGTAAAAATCAAACTTTAAGATATTTTTTAATAATTATGATTTTTTACCTGCGTTATTTGATAGAATACCGTTAAAAATATGGATGGATAATTAATTTCAAATGCTCTTGAAATACATTTACCCATTCAAATTTATTATTTGAGAAAAAGAATTTTTTAAAAGAATGAATTTGTGTCAGTAAGCTTTACATACGAACAACTATATATAATGAGCCACTTTTTACGGTGCCCGATAGCAGTCATAGCATTGATTTTGCATGTTGGTGCACGCTTGGCTTTTTCTTGATTTGTTACCTTTTTTTTGTTTTGTCCGTAGCTATATGAATTTCTGTGTTCTGGCAAATTCAGGTGAGCATATTTCAATGATCTTGGCCGGACACAGTTGCGGCGGTTACTGTACTTTCCAAACAAAATTAAAAAAAATAAAAAATAGAATTGGATTTTGAAGAATGTTAAAACAAATTAAAAAATATATAATTTTTAAATTAATGTAAATAGGGATGAATATTTTGAAATTCAACCTGTAAATGTGTATAATTTGTACTTCAAATTTATTGATGACATATCAGGAAGGAAGACTCTCCTGAACATCTAAATTGTCAAAATAAAAATATAAGATGCACCGTGCTTAAGATAAATTGCTGAAAGAAGTGGAATAGCCACGCTTTGCTTGAATTTACTTTATTATGCTAACCACTTCCTCTTAATCTCTCTATTACTGACTGTTCTCATCCTTACAATTCCGGGAGCCTTCAGGCAAGTGTGGTCCCTGAGGTTTGCCAGCCTACATTACCAATGTGTGGACCATCAAGGAAGCCACAAACAAGCATTGATGTGAGATGCAAGTAGTTTGTCGGTAAATGTTCGAAAGTTAGTATTTGTAAGTGCTGGAGAAAACTCCAAGATGGCATTTGTAAAAGGGTGCATGCCCCTGACTAAGCCTGACAGGTTTATCCTCTAGCCTTATTTGCGATAACTTACTAACAAAGCGATCAAGTGTTTACTTATATGTTTGATGTAAACTAACACGTTTACCCACTGACATAGCAAGGCTTCAGTCATCCCTAATCATGTATTAGAATAATGACCTTCAATCCCTTCAGTGATCAAAGAGTCAAGGAGTGGAGCAAATTCAACTTACTGAAAACGACTGAACTAAATAGCTTCTCTATATCATCAGACTCTTCTACAGTTTATGTGCCAAGTGTAATTAAAAAAAAAAGACAGTCCGGTAAATCACAGCACTTAATTTTCAATACTCCGAACTGTTGGATATTTGAGTTTTTAAAAGATCAAATACGATTTTACAAAGAAAAATCGAGATGTTATTAATTGATGAGAGTTAAAATTGACTTCAAAAATGAAATCTATGTTTCGTGTATATGAATCTAGATAATTAATTTGCTCAAAATCGATAATGAGTGAATGAGAAATTAATTATTTAAAATTAGCCCAAAATTGATATAGAAGAAAATAGATGGGGAATCGTCCCACATCTGTAATTTTCAAAGGTGTTTGCTTCCTTATATGTGTTGTTGTATTAATGAAATTAAAAAAGAAAAATATAGCTGGTCACTTCTCATAGGCGAGCGAGTGCTTGCACCTGCAAGCCCACCACCCGCCACATGCGCACGTGTGTAATGAGCGCTTTGTTAATTAGTGCACTTCGCATGTACGCATCATCGCGAGGAGCTTAAATTTATGCTCCAGGTGATGTGACACTCAGGTGGCCTCACACTCAGAAGGCGTGTCATGTGACATGGCAGTGCCTACGTGGCACTAGGTAGGAGGAGTGAGATGATTGGACTGTTGACTGGGTGAACGAATGACAACTGTTGGATTGAAGAGGGGTACTGGATCGCAAGTGACGTGATCTGGAGCGTTAATCGCATAGAGTCAAGATCTGACCATTGGTGATGAGACTTGATTTGAAGCATCAGATCAAATCTGGTGGTTGAGATCAAAGGAAAATCTGAAGGATTACAACCATTCAGATCTAATGACTGAGATCAAAGGGCTATCTGAAGGGTTACAACCCTCCGATCGAACAGCCCAGATCAATCATAAACCAAAGGTCATACCCACTCACCAAAAGGTATCTCACCTCTTCCCTTGTATAAATGGAGTCCCCTTGATGCTGGGATTTTCATTCAATCATTCAAAGTTCATTAGCATACTTCTCATCTTGCATCCAGAGTCCAAAAAGCCTACAAGAAGGTTCGTTGATCTCGAAATTTGAAGTGCTCCTATTTTGAGACATCGTCGTTGTATCTTGGGAAACAAATTGCTGATATCTGTGAGCACTTATAACGGAGCAATATCGTTTTACGGAGATAGTGTCGAACACTAGTCTCGACGATATCATATCAGTTTGCATCCTCCCGGCAGCAACTCCCGAACTGGCCTCACAATCATAAAACGATATTATGCAAACTGATATGATATTGATTAATGGCGTTCCGACCGTCGTTCCACATGGAGAGAAGTCGAAGAAATTCAATGCAGTCGACTTCAAACGATGATAGCAGAAGATGTTGTTCTATCTGACAACGCTAAACCTCATATGATTTTTGCATGAAGACCCATCAACCACTAAAGAAGGTGATTCCAAAGCAAAGGTTGCATGTGATGCATGATCGTATAGAGATTTCTTGTGCCCCAACTACGTTCTCAATGCATTGGACAACACGTTGTATAATGTGTATAGTCCGATGGAGTCGGCAAAATCTCTGTGGGAATCACTAGAAAAGAAATACAAAACCAAAAATGTTGGATTGAAAAAATTCATCGTCGGCCGATTTCTAGATTTCATGATTGTGGATTCCAATGGTGTAATGTCTCAAGTCCAAGACATGCAACTAATACTACATGATCTGGATGCTAAAGATTTGAAGTTGAATGAGTTGTTCAAAGTAGTCACGGTAATCGAGAAACACCCTCCATCATGAAAGGATTTCAAAAATTACCTCAAGCATAAGCAAAAGGAGATGGGACTTGAAGACCTGATCCTGAGGTTACGAATAGAGGAGGATAATCGAAATCTATCCAACTCAAGAGGAATGAAGCTGGAAGTCAATGAGATATCCAACTTAGCTAAGCCGAACGCCAAGAAGCCAAAGCAATCCATAAAGAAGGCTCAAGGTAAGAAATTCAAGGACTCATGCTACAATTGCGGAAAGCCAAGACACGTGTTCAAGGATTGTAGACACCCGAAACCAACCAAGTGTCAAAAGAATGCTGCGAACTATGTCGCAACTTCTGATCACAACCTCCCGAATTTTTCGGAACTTGATCTCATTGCGATCGTGTTAGAAGCCAACACGGTGGTGGATAACCTGAAGTAGTGGTGGATTGATACTAGAGCAACACGTCACATTTGTTCTGATAAGACAATGTTCTCCAAGTATCCTCCGATAAATCGAAGAAAGCTCTATTTAGGCGATTCCACTACATCGTCGATTTTCGAACTCGAGAAAGTTGTCCTGAAGATTACATCTGGGAAGGAGTTAACATTCATTGATGTGCTCCACATTCCCAACATCAGTAAGAACCTAGTTTCTGGATTGACACTTGTCAAGGCCAGTTTTTTACTAGTGTTCCAGTCAAACAACTTTGTACTTACGAAGAATGGTGTCTTGGTAGGTATGGGATATTTAGAATAGAATCAATTCAAAATGATTGTAATGGCTGTACACCGTGAATTTGATGGTAATAAAATAAAAACTTCCAGCTACGTTGTTGAGTGTTTTAATTTATGGATTGATCGACTTAGACATGTTAATAATAATACTCTAAAACGTCTCGTCAAATTAAATTTATTACCAAATGACAATGTTGACAAAACACACAAATGTGAAGTGTGTATGGAATCTTAGATGACGAGACTACCTTTTCATTAGGTTAAAGGGTCAACGACTCCTCTAGAATTGATACATAATAATCCATGTGACTTAAAATTCATACAAACTAGAGGAGGTAAAAAGTATTTTATTAATTTTATTGATGACTGCATGAGGTTCTATTATATTTTTCTTTTAAGAAGTAAAGATAAAGCCTTAGAGACATTCAGAACATATAAAATAGAAGTTCAGAATCAACTTAAAAAATGAATTAAAATAATTCATAGTGATAGAGGGGGAGAATATAGTGCACCGTTTAATGAGTTTTATTTAGAATTTGGTATTATTCATCAGACAACAGCGACATACTCGCCTCAATCAAATATTGTTTCCGAACGAAAAAATTGGACACTAAAGGAAATGAAGAATGCCTTGTTGATAAATTCAGGCTTACCTCAGAACTTGTGGGGGGGGGGGGGGGGGGGGGAGCTATATTATCGGAAAATCACATTCTCAATAAAATCTCTCACAAGAAAAATGATAAAATGTCATACGAACTATGGAAAGGCCGCAAGCCATCGTACAAATACTTGAAAGTGTGAGGGTGCTTGGCAAAGGTTGAAGTACCTAAGCCAAAGAATGTAATGATCAGACCTAAAACGTTCGATGTGATATTTGTCGGATATGCCCATAAAAGTAGTGCATATCATTTCATAGTTCACAAGTCAGACATTCCTGATATTTATGTGAGAACAACCATAGAATCTCGGAATACAATTGTAAGATGTGTATACTGAAAGACATGACTTCTTTATATGAACATCTTTATTTTGAAAAGAGAATCACAACTACACTAGGTGTCTGTTTATATTAGTACATGCATGAAGTCCTTTACTATGCATTGTAGATAACATGGTGTATGATGTTACACGGAAGATCATGTTATCAGCCCCTTGCCTAGTATAAGTAGAGGCTCACAACCGAGATGGAATTGGACAAACCATCGGAATGGTTGTAGTGTAATTAGGTGTGGTTGGTCTTGACCATAGAATTACATTAGTGTGCTTTGAGTACATTGATCAAGATCAAAACCAGAGGTTATCCGATTTATACTGACTTGATAGTTGGATAGGACCTCAAGATTTTATTATGAAGTATGATCCCTTAATCCTGATATAATAACATGCATATATTATTAATTATTATTTTTTGATTTACCAATGGGCAAGATCTATTTTGTTAGATCAATAGACCCGGAAAGTTGAAAGATAATATTAATAATATGATGTTCTATTGATTATTGACGGAATCCGTGTCCTGGTGAGTCAGGTTGATGATGCCCCCTTTATGAGCTTAAAAGGTTCATCATGCTAAACCCTGCAAGTGGATTTGATCTGGCATAATGATAAGGTTGAGTGGTACTAGTCACGGATCCAGAAGTTAATTAATTTGAATTGTTAGTAATTTAAATTAATTAACGGGCATTCGAGATCTTAAACACGGGGGGATGAACAACTCGTAATTTGTGGAGCCCATATGAAAATATGAGAGTTTGTGAGGAAGTTCAATTAAGATCTTTTAGTGGAATGAATCTTAATTAATGGATCGGGTTTAGATCCATTGGTGGGCCAAGATCCAACTCCTCCTCTTGATCCCTACCATATCCCTATATATACCCAAGGAGATCATGAAACCAAGGCTTGATCCAAGAGTGAACACCCTAGGCCTCTCTCTCTTTTCTTCTCTCTCTCCTATTCTCCCTAGGATTCGGCCGGCGCCAAAGGAGAAGAGGCTTCTCCTCTTCGGTCCTTCTTCTTCTCTCAACCAAGTTTCGGCTGGGGCTCACTGAGACAAGGCAGAGGAGTCCTCTACCTTTTGTGGTTCTCACCGAGGGGAGAGAAGCCGCCAATGGCCGGTGGGAGGTGGCACAACCACAACTTGCGACGACGTGATGTAGCCCAATACTAGTGTCACAAGTGAGCCTCAAATTTAGAATTTATAACTGAAAACCCTTGGCTAACAAGACTAAATGTAGAATAGGGGCCTCATGTTGTATTTTTTCCAAGGACTAGTTGTGAGTGTTTGAATCAAGCTTGAAAATTATTTGTCGTTAAATGATTTGGGTTTTCTAGATAAAATGGGGGTTTTGTTTAAGATTGAAAATGTAATTGAAACGAAACAAGCTTAACTAAACAAACTTAACTAGGGAATTGCAATTCTAAATTTAACCTACTTGGAGATTGAACATAACAATTTGAAATTGCAAGATTAAAAGATACAACTGATATCTATTGCAGAAATTCACTAAAATTGTATCTAACTTCGGAAATGAGAATTGAAGCAAGTTGAAAATTGAAATAGGGTCAATTGTGCAGAAAATTTCCTGATCGGTCGGCTGACCGATCAGATACAATCCTGATCGGACTGGTGTTCGATCAGGTGCTGCCTGGATCGGTCAAATACCGATCAGTAGCTGATCGCAAACTGATATAGAGTTAAACGACTGAAGCACAGAATTCAGGAATTGAAAATTTATAGAAACTAAACATCAAACCCTTCCTCTGGCTCGAATTCTTCTTGCTGTCACACAAGAATTGGCTATAAACCCCCTAGCTCAACAAATCAACAGATCATTAGCCTCTGCGAGAACCTCAGCTCAGATTTGCCTTCAACTGATACACTCTTCCGATCTTCTCATACTTGCGGTGTGGGATTGCGGTGATGGCTCAGGATCAATCAGATCAACTCAGAAAACCCCTCTGAATTGCTCCGATTGGTGAAGGAGGGAATACCAGTGTGGATCGATCAGAAAAATGGCAGAACTGGCGAAACCCTCACCTAGCTCTTCTCAGTAATAAATTGAACAGAGAATCTCACGGAGACGTGATCCCGACGATCTAGAACTCGAACCAATCTTGGATCCGATGTGGTTACGCGATCGAAGAAGCAAACTTGAAGAAAATCGCAAGAACAGACGACGAACAATGAAACAGACTGGCGAAGATGCGACAACGAGCTCAGCGGAGGGAATTTCTATTTTAACTAATTGCCTTTGAATTTGAACGACCCAGATCCTTTTTGTGTCATCCAATGGTCAGATCAAGTCAGATCGAACCCAAACTTTCCAGATCTTGATCAAGGGTCAAGATCTGCTCCTCCTCAGCTCGAATCAACCGGATCTGCATCCGATGGCTCAGAGTGTTTTGATCTTTGAATGGACGGTTTAGGCTCCTCTTAAGCTCGATCCAATGGCTGGATGACCTCTGATTGAGACCAAATCTTCATATCTCGATCTATGGTCCAAATTAACTCTAACTTGAGCTCTGATTAGTCACCAAATGATAGATGGCTCAGATCTAGCCGTTCCTTGATCGGATGACCCACATTGATCCACCTCTTGTTCCCCTTGATCAAAGCCAAGTAGAAGCTCAAGTCTGATCCAATCTTGATCTAGGTCCATGGTTAATTGAAGCCTACAAAATTAGATTCAAAATTAATGTCAGAATGCCTCAAATATAGAAAGAATTGTATCCAAGGACAAAATAGAAAGATTTCATGAAACCTAATGTAAATGCAAGCTTAGCATATGAAAATGGATCAAAAACATGGATTTGAGAGTCTAATTTAATCAACAAAATGAAAGTTATCAACTCCCCCACACTTATTCTTAGGCGTCTCGCACGGGCTACTAGTAAACTAAGATGCACCCCCCCTAGATTATTCTCAATCATAATTAGAAGCAATTGAAAAGAAATTACCTAGGGTTGTCAATTCTCAAAAATCTAAGCTCAATAGACTAGTATCTTGTCCTTAAATCAACAACTTAGCATACTTCCTCCTTCATGATTCATAGAGATGAACTCAACACTCAAACCTTTCAAAGGGACTTTTAGTGGCTCTTTTCCTAATTCTACATTTCAATGAAAGTGGAGCTAACTCAAACATAACATGATTCTTGCACTACCATAGGCTTACTTATTATCTACTCTCCATCATCATTCTTGCCTTGGATCCACATCTACAAAGATTTATTAGAACAAATTAAAGAAATATGAAATGAATAGAATGAAAGAGAAGTTCCATGAATTTTGATACCAAAGACTCATGATAAAGAAAATAGAGAAATATGATATTATAAGAAAAGAAATATGGTAAAGAAATATAGCATGAAGAAGAAAGATGGGAAAGTAGGGAAAAATGGAAGACTTGGATACTCAAAATTATTTCTAATGCACTTTGCCCTCTTGTATAGTCCTCTCAATGGTGTCAAAGCTAAAGTGGGTAGGTATCAGCTGATTTAGATGAGGAACTTTACAGAATTTTGTACTCTGTAATGTGCCAGCTCCATTGATCGGTCCAGGGACCGATCAGACTTCTCCTGATCGTTCTGGAGATCGGACTGTGCCTCTTCTGCTCGGACTGGTTAGCTCCTGATCGGACTGGTGACCGATCAAGGGCTGATCAGTAGCTGAACTGAGCTGAAATTTGAAACTGCTTCTGTCGATATTTTTTTCCTTTCAATCAACACTAAATCTTAACTCATCTAGCTTCTTATTCATGACTTCAAGTTCAGAAATCTATCCATCTTTTGAACCTTCATGTTTTCCTTTATTTTTTTTTCTTTCTTTTGCTTTTCTTTTCTTCTATTTTTTCCTGATTTCTGTTTTGTGTAGCTGCATTTTTTTTTCTTCCTTTCTTCAGTTTCAATTACCTCTAACAACCAGATCCTACTCCCTCATCTCCACTTCAGTTCCGGCAATGATTTGAACTTTTGAAGATAATTCCATTTATCAATTCCATGTTTAAATGAAAGCTTGTGGTAGACTTGAAAAGTATCACTAATAACTAACCTTTGTGAGCTCCCATTCCTTTCGAAACTAGCCTCATAGAGTTGAAACACTAAGCAACATTCAGAAATCAAATTGCTCCAAAAGTGATCTTTACTTTTCAATACTCACAACTCATCTTTGATATACCACTTCCTCTAATTTGCACACTTCTTCATTTTCTTTTCTTTTCTCTATTTTTTCCTTCTATTTTTTTTTCTATTTTTGCGTTGCATCCCTCAACTTCTTCACCATCTTAAAGTCCATCGAAACATCTTCCCAAAAAGAAAACTTCCAAAATTTTTCAAATTCTCAAATTATCACTTCTTACCACAACTTTTCAAAGCTCTAGCCACCTCCCCCACACTTAATCTTTTGTCCGTCTCGGGCAAAGTAATATCAAGAAAAATCCCAAGTAACCAAATTCACGGAGAAAAATAGTTATGAGTAGAAAACATAGAGAAGGAAAAAAGAATAAAGCATACATCAACAAGGATTATTGCAAAAACTCATATGAAAAAGGGAAGACAAAGTGATTAACCTCTATAAATGTGGCTCAATCATAGAAATATGGTTTTGAAAGACCCTAAGCAAATTCTAGAGTACAATCACATGTGTGTATCTCAAAAATAAGGCCAAGACCTCACTAGGTAAAAAGAATTCATCTCAAGTAATCACTCTAGAGTTCATAACTAAGTAGTACTCAAGCAACTAAAAATTTTCATCCATTGACTCAAATCCTATGTTTTGACAACCAAATTTAATTTGCTTTCAAAAGACTCTAGAATGATATAGAGAAAACTTAGAGGGGTATATTTATTCCTAGCCATGCAAGAAATAATGTGCCAAAATGATAAAATGGTATCTACAATAACTCTTTATTCATCCTGCACTACCTAAACCTTTATTAACAAAAACTCATTGTAAAAGAAAGATTTAACTACTTGAAAACAATAAAATGGTATTTACAATGAAATAAAAATGCAAGAAAAGAATACTCCCCTTTAGGTTGGGTAGATAGCGTCTTTGATGTTCAATCCATCCACCTCTAGCTCATTTAATTCTTCAAAGTATTTCTTGAGCCGGTGGCCATTGACTCTCTAAATAAAATGATTAGCCTCATCTTTAATTTCAATAACACCATAGGGAAAAATGTTAGTTACAAGGAATGGACCTTCCCATCTTGAGCTCAACTTACCTTTAATCAACTTGAGCCTTGACTTGTATAATAGGACCTTGTCGCCAATTTGAAATTCTTTACTCACTATGTGCTTGTCATGAATGTTCTTGGTCTTTTCCTTATAAATTCTTGAGTTCTCAAATGCTTCTAGTCTTATTTCCTCAAGTTCTTGAAGTTGAAGTTTTCTCTCTTCTCCCACCTTCGTAGCATCAAAGTTGCAAGCCTTCACTGCCCAATATGCCTTGTGCTCTATCTCCACGGGTAGATGACAAGCTTTTCCATATACCAACCGGTAGGGAGACATTCCAATTGGTGTCTTGTATGCCGTTCTATAGACCCATAGTGCATCATCAAGCCTCTTGCTCCAATCTTTCCTATTAGGTCCAACGGTCTTTTCTAAAATTACTTTGATTTCTCTATTAGAAATTTCGGCTTGGCCATTTGTTTAGGGATGGTAGGAAGTAGAAACCTTATGTACAACCCCATACTTGCTAAGTAGAGTCTTCATGTGTTTGTTGCAAAAGTGAGATCCTTGGTCACTTATGATAGCCCTGGGGATTCCAAACCTACAAAATATATATGACCTGACAAAACTAACAACAACACAAGAGTCATCAGTCCTGGAGGGAATGACCTCCACCCATTTAGAAACATAATCTACAGCAAGCAAAATATACAAATAACCATAGGATGCAGGAAAAAGTCCCATAAAGTTTATTCCCCAAACATCAAAAATCTCACAGACAAGCATAGTCTGTTGGGGCATCTCATTTCTGTTGATGCAGTCTGACCCTGATTGTTGTTTTGGTATTGACATCGATTTTAGTTTAGGTTGATGATTATTATGATTATGGTTAAGTCCTAATCGGGGATTAGACATGTTATGGAAAATCCTAGCTTAGAGGGCTAGGTGTTGAAAAATCCTAACCTGGAGGGTTAGGTATGGGAAATCCTAGCTTGGAGGGCTAGGTGTTGAAAAGTCCTAATTCGGAAGGGTTGGGTGAAATGTCCTAGCTTGGAGGGCTAGGTGAAAAGTCCTAACTTGGAGGGTTAGGTGAAAAGTCCCAACTTGGAGAGTTAGGTGAAAAAGTCCTGGCTTGGAGGGTCAGGTCCTAGCTTGGAGGGCTAGGTATGGAAAGTTCTAACTCGGAAGGTTGGGTGAAAAGTCCTAGCTTGGAGGGCTAGGTGAAAAGTCCTAACTTGGAGGGTTAGGTGAAAAGTCCCAACTGAAGAGTTAGTGGAAAAACCTTGGCTTGGAGGGTCAGGTCCTAGCTTGGAGGGCTAGGTTGGATGAAACCCTAGCTTGGAGGGCTAGGTTGGAGCCCCTGGATCAGTCTAGTGACCGATCAGGGAGTTGGCACGGTGCTCCTTCGTGGATCGGTCTGGTGACCGATCCAGCATGACTGATCGGTGTAGTGACCGATCAGGGAGTATGCGTTTCACCCACTGTTTGGCTCCTGATCGGTCTGGTGACCAATCAGGGAGCACACAGTGAGGTTGAGTTCCCTTGCTGATCTGCTCCTGATCGATCTGTGGACCGATCAGGATCACTGTGCAGATCGTTCTGGAGAACGATCCAGCGTCACAAGTTCCTCTCTATGATCGATCAGGACGGAGCCTGATCTGTCTGGTCATGACCTGATCGGTCTGGTGACCGATCAGGAGGCTCCCTGATCGGTCCGGTGACCGATAAGGAGGTTTGACTGCGAAGCTCAGAAATCGCCCGATTATGGGGTGGATCGGTCTGGTGATCGATCCATAACCTGGGATCGGTCTGGTGATCGATCCAGGAGAATCCCAAAGAAATTGCGATTTCTGATTGAGCATAGGGGACCGATCAGGACGAAGCCTGATCAGTCTGGACCTAGCCTGATCAGTCTGGACCTAGCCTGATCGGTCTAGTGACCGATCAGGAGGCTCTCTGATCGGTCCGGTGACCGATCACTTTAATTCAAAATGCAATGTCAGACGCTCTGAACGCGTCTGAACGTATCCGATTCTCTGCGCTTAACATCTGATACATGATTTGCTGCTTGATATGCTGTCCTAATACTCTGATTAAGCTGCAGGTGACAGGGAAGGATTTAAACACTCAAGGAGAGTCAATGGAGACCTTTTCTTGGAGCAGGTTTGTCTGTTTTTCCATCTCAGGTTGCAACGGGCGCTGGCGCTGGCTGGAGTTGCTGTCAGGGGCTGGTCTGAGGGAGGCTCAGGGAGTCCAAAGGAGCTCAGTGGTAACTGGTGGTTGCAGGTAAGCAGCTGGAGGCTGCAGTGAGATGGTGTCACCTGATACTCAGTGGAGGAACAAAAGGAGCGGAGTAGAGTTGGCTGTGTAGAGTTCGGCTGCTTGAGTTCTTGCTGTGCGACTGTGTTTCTCCACACTTTGCTTGCGTGTTCTTGAGTTCTATCATCTTGAGCAAGCTACTGCAATCCTGAAGCAATCATTCCTTGCTTGAGCACTTGGAGGAAGGAACAAGAAGCTTCGAGTCCAACAGCGAGAAGACATGGGGAAAGGGTTCTTGCGTGAGATCGTCGCTGGGTGGAGCTCAGAGGGAGTTTGCTGTGTTCTTGTCTTTGCTAAGTGCTGAGTAAGATTCTTCTTGTGTTTCATTATGCTTAAACTATATCCTTGATTGAAACGCTGTGGAGAGGTTTCTCCACTGAGAAGGAGGTTGCTTACTATCTGTAACGCCCGCTTTTTTTTCCCTGAAGCGGCGTTACGCTAACATACTTAAGGCATGTAGCATCATACTGCAGCGGAATAACTTAAACGTTACATATACATGCCCCTACTACCATCCCTAATATAATGACATGGAATTTCACATATGAACATCATGCTTAATCATCATATCATAACATGCTTAACATCATACCATAAGGTTCATATCATATCATACTGGACATCTTATCATAAAATTCCATAAGTCACTATTCGAGCATATAGGTAGCAAAATAAAGTTCTTAGCATAAACAGTTAACACATTCGATTTCATGGGCCAAGTCACCAACACACACATACTTCAGGCCCTCCTGCTGCTTCCTCGTTATCCCCTTGCATGATCTGCGGTATAAGGAAAGAAGACTATAAGCACACAGGCTTAGTAAGACTCTTTCCTACTCACTAAAATATTCGTCATACATAAACTTTAACATACTTGGTGCTCTACTTAAAGCATAACATCTTAAATTACTTTAGCATAGCATGCACATAAACATGGTAAACATTCTAAGCATGGCATAATTCATGGCATACATCATAAGCATAGTAGCATGACATCTTTCATGGCATAAATCATAAACATAGTAGCATGGCATCTTTCGTGGCATAAATCATAAATATAGTAGCATGACATCTTTCATGGCATAAATCATAAACATAGTAGCATGGCATCTTTCATGGCATAAATCATAAACATAGTAGCATGGCATATTTCATGGCATAAATCATTCATTCTCATGCATACTCTTAACATGAAACGTAAGCATAAAATCTTATCATCATAGCATAATGCATAACATGTATGAATGCGTGGGTGGAATGTATATACATATATGGATGCTTAGTTTAAAATCATACTTTTCATAAACATACTTTTTCATAAACATACATTTTTCCATAATGAATGTATGGGCAATGCATATATATCATAAGGATGCTTAATCTTTTAAAAACATACTTTTCATTTCTTAACATAATCATCATAACATCATTTGGGGTCCCCGGCTTGTACCACATACATACATCATAGCGCGCATCCCTAGTAAATCCAAGGTAGCTAGCCCCGACCTACTAGGGTAAGGACAGCATAATCGGTAGTCCCCGAGCCGAGGCGCTTCTTAAGGAGCTCATCCCTGTTGCACAGCTCCGGTAGTGCCAGAACCGTGGACAGCTGCGGTAGTCCATAACCGGGGCGTTCTTAAGGTGCCCATCCCTTGGACCCATACTTCGGTCCGGTACAAGCCCATACATAAAGTAAAAATACTTTTCATGCTTCATCATTCATAAGTCATTCATAGCATACTTATCATGGCATCATTCTTATCATGAACATGATCATAACATACTTGTTGTAACATCATTCTTATCATGCATAACCATGGCATATCATTCATAAACATGGCATATCATTCATAAACATGGCATATCATTCATAACATGGCATATCATTCATAAGCATAGCATATCATGTATAACCATGGCATATCATTCATAAACATGGCATATCATTCGTAAGCATGGCATATCATTCATAACATAGCATATCATTCATAAGCATAGCATATCATGTATAACCATGGCATATCATTCATAAACATGGCATATCATTCGTAAGAATGGCATATCATTCATAACATAGCATATCATTCATAAACATAAATCACATCTTACCATAGGGCCATTGGGACCCTTACTTGGAATAAATCTTAACTCTTATCCTATTAACCCTTATTGGCCGAAACTTATGGAGTCCCATGGCCATGTGAAAATTCACACAATCACCATCCATCATCCTTATATCATGGCAACACATAAACATAAGTTGAAGTTAAAGACTCAACCCTAACCCTTGGGTCCTTGGGGTTGGCCGAACCATATGAGGCCTATAGGGTGCTCCAAAAATTCCCAAAATTTATACTTAACTTCTAAACATCATCAGGGAACATTAAATAACATTATCATGATTTTTAACATATTTATAGACATTTAAATCATGGTGGCCGAAACCCATAAACATAGGGACCTTGGTTTTGTCCCTTTCATGTTGGCCGAAACCCTAGAGTGTCCTAGGTTACTCCAAAAATTCCCAAAAATTACACTTAACTTCTAAACATCATAAGGGAACATCAAATAACATTATCATGATTTTTAACATATTTCTAGACATTTAAAACATGGTGGCCGAAACCCTTGAACTTAAGGTTCTGGGTTTTGCTTCTTTCATGTTGGCCAAGACCCTAGGGTGTCCTAGGGACTCCAAAAATCCCCAAAAATTACACTTAACTTCTAAACATCATAAGGTAACATCAAATAACATTATCATTATTTTTAACATATTTCTAGACATTTAAAACATGGTGGCCGAAACCCTTGAACTTAAGGTTCTGGGTTTTGCTTCTTTCATGTTGGCCGAGACCCTAGGGAGTCCTAGGTACTCCAAAAATCCCCAAAAATTAAACATAACTTCTAAACATCATAAGGGAACATAAAATAATATTATCATGATTTTTAACATATTTCTAGACATTTAAAACATGGTGGCCGAAACCCTTGAACTTAAGGTTCTGGGTTTTGCTTCTTTCATGTTGGCCGAGACCCTAGGGTCTCCTAGGGTACTCCAAAAATCCCCAAAAATTACAATTAACTTCTAAACATCATAATGGAACATAAAATAATATTATCATGATTTATAGCATAATTATGGACCTTTAAAACATGCTGGCCGAAACCTTTGAACATAGGAACCTTGATTTTGTTTCCCTTCAACATTAAATCCGAAACTAACCCATATATCATGCCAAAAATCATGGAAATCATAGGTAACTATTATACCACAGGTGAGGGAGTCTTACCTTAGATTTCTTGATTTTTTGAACCTTGAAAGAGGAGAAGGAAGAGGACTTGGTATCTCTTGACCACAACTAATCCTTGTCACCTTGTAGGAACTTGAGATCTTGAGAGATGAGACCTCTTGTGAAGTTTTCTCCGAGGCACTCCTCCCTTTGGTCCTCGGCAAGATGAGGAATGAAGTGGAGAGGAAATGCAATTGATTGAGAGAATAAGTAACTCCCAAAACTCCTCTCATTATAACCCATCAATGAGGCAAATGAAGAGCCTCTCCATGACCCTTCACCTCCTTTTACTTCTTAACCATCCTCCACTTCAATTACTCATAAGTATTCCTTGCTAGGTGAGTTGGTTAAGGCTTACATGGTTGTACAAGAGGTTCAAGGTTCAATCCTTGGCTCATGCACATTTATTTTTATTTTTATTTTTATTTCGTTTATTTTATTATTTTTATAATTCCGAAAATTCCCCTAAAATCATCCATAATTATGCCAATATTCCTAAATAAAATTCTTTTATATTTATATTAATTTTACGTAATTTATATTAATTTTACCTAATTAATACCTATTTTTGGAGCCCCAATTAAAGCTCATTAGCACCTAGTTTTTCTCAATTTAAATGAGAAAGCATGGATTTCTAGACCCAATTTTACATAATTATTTCTGGGCCCCTCGGAAAATTATCTAGACATGCTCAATATTTTAAGAAAATATTAAGAGAATTTTCCGGGTCGTTACACTATCCGGTGTTCACCGGGGCTTGATCTGCCGACGATCAAGGGATCACCCACCTTACGGGCACGCCAAGGAGAAGGGGCAAGTTATCCCCGAACCTTGTAAACCCTCCTTGGTAGCGATCTTGCTAGTGGTGTTAGTTTGTTTTATTTCCTATTTTTCTGCATACTCTGTTTTCGATACTTCTGCTGTGCTACTAACAAAGTGATGTGCAGAAATTCAATAAGTGCTTAAAGTCCAAGTGATTGGCTATATTCACCCCCCCCCCTCTCTAGCCATCCGGTTCCAACAATTTCTAGCTCCTATGTTCCCAGTTCTCTAACATCTATCACAATTTTTATAAAACAAATATGCATCATGAAATAAGGTGGGCCAATATAAACCACACTCTAAAACTTTTCTGGCGGTCCTCTGTAGTCCAAAATGTCCCCCACAGGCTGATGAATGACAAAAAGTAAGGACTGAACAAAACTCATGGTCAGGTATGCATCTCCTAATTATTTGATCATTACAAAACTTCCATAAATAAGGGTCATCCCACACATAAAATTTAGCATCACTTTTAAGTTTATCTTTTTGAGCCTTAGAAAAATGTGTAGGAAAGACATGTGCCACTAAAAAGTTAACAAGATCTGCATACCAAGGTGACTCACCATGTATCACAAGAAGGTGTTCATCTCTAAAGTCATCATCAATGGTGGTAGGAGATCCATCTCCCTCAATTCTGCTCAAGTGATCTGCAACCAAGTTCTCTTTGCCACTCCTATCTCTAATTTCCAAATCAAATTCTTGGAGTAGGAGCATTGATAGAGCCCAAATTAGCTGTCACGAATGTGGGCCTATCGAATTTAGATATTTATAAAGCTGAAAACCCTTTAGCTAACAAAATAGAAATGTATAGAATAGGGGCCTCAGGTCGTATTTTTTCAAGGACTAGTTGTGAGTGGTTAATTCGAGCTTGGAAGTTATTTATCGTCGAATGTTTGGGTTTTCTAAATGAAATAGGGGTTTTGATGATAAGAGGAAATGACAATAAGAAATGAATTGAACTTGACTAAAGCATGGTAGAAATAAAGAAATTGCAAGAACCAAACTTAACCAATTAACACTTGAGCAATTAAATCCGAACTCTTGAAATGAAACTTAAAGAGCTAATTGCAGGTAATTAAATTGCAGAGAACGAAATTGCAAGAGAATTAAATGCAAGTAAGGAAAATGATAACAAATGTGGCTTAAGCACTGGGCTCGAAAGGTAATGGTAACAACTAGAACAACTTAAAGAAAGTAAATGCTTGAAACAAAATTATCCTAAATTTAGACATCAAATCAATTCATCACAAGACTTTCCTTCGCCGTCACACGAAGAATGAGCTATGAACCCCCTAGCTCAAAAATCAGCGAAGAAAGAGCTCCCTGGATCGAATTGCTGTGAATCTTGCTGTTCTGCTCTCCTGATCGGTCAACCCGACCAATCAGGCTCTCTTCTAATCGATCGCGGGACCGATCAGAGTACCCTCTGTCCGGTCACACGATCGGTCAGTAGCTGCAACGCTGCCACCGAACTCATCTTCTGATCATGCTGATTCGCGATCGAACTCAAAAAGCAATCGGAGAACCCCTCCAACAACCTTCAGCTCCGGTCGATGAAATCTCGCACTCAATGGAAGTGATCGATGGAATGGAACTCCAGCGAAACCCTCTAAAAGAGATCCTCTCAGCTGTGAGATCTGATTATCGAATTTGAACAAGGAGACTTCTCCGATAATCCGAAACCTTGAAGACAAACAGAACTTGATGTGGTCGCGCGATCTGAGAAAGGAAACTAACAAAAACGATGAAGAAATGGAGAAGAAAACTTGAAGAAAAATGAAAAACTAAGAACACGAAGAACTGCTTGCGGCGAAGATGCGACCCCTGCAACCTGGGGAGAAGAATGGCTTAAATACTTTGAATCCAACGGCTAAGATCGTTTCTGCTCCATCCAACGGTCGAATTTCTTCAGACCTGAACCAAACTCCACAGATCTTGATCAATGGCTTTGATCTACCTATCCTTAGATCGGATCAACCAAATTAGTGGTGGATGGCTTAGACCCTCCCTTTGCTTGAATGGATGGTCTAGAACATCTTGAGCTTTATCCAACGGTCAAATTGCTTCTGATTTGGCTGAAATTTTCAGATCTTGATCTGTGGTCATGATTGACTCTATCTTGAACTCGGATTGATCAGAAGTTGACCGATGGCTCAGATCTAGCCGTTCTCTTAAATGGGCGGCTCATATTAACCCTATGCTTGATCCCTCTGATCTGGATCCAATTCTAGCTCAAGTTTGGCCTAATCTGATCTAGGTCCATGATCACATGAAACCTACAAAATAATATTCAAATTAAGTGCCAAAATACCTCAATTATACAAAGATTTGAATTAAAAACCAGAACAAAGATAATTCATAAAATCTAATATAAATGCAAACTTAAGCATATAAAATGTGGATCAAACATGGATTTTAGAGCCTAAAATAATCAACAAATTGGTCATTATCAACTCCCCCACACTTACTCTTGGGCGTCTTGCACAAGGTACTAGTAGGCCTAAGATGTATCCTCCTAGATTAGTCTCAATCATAGTTAGAAGCAATTGAAAGGAAATTACCTAGGGTTGTCAATTCTAAAAAATCTAAGCTCAATGGACTAGTATCTTGTCCTTAAATCAACAACTTAGCATACTTCATCCATCATGACTCATTGAGATGAATTTCACAAAAATCTTGCAAGGGAAGTTCTAAAGTGGCTCTCTTCCTATGTTCTACATTTTTGATGAAAAGTGGAGCTCTCTCCAACACAACCATGGTTCTTGCACTACCATAGGCTTGCCTATTATCTACTCTCCACCATTATTCATGAATTGGATCCACACCTACAAAAGCTTATTCAAACAACTTAAAGGAGATATATGCAATGATAGAGATGAAATAGAAAACTGAGGGACTTGATTCTTATGACTCATGATAAAGAAAATAAAGAAATATGATATGAAAAAATGATATGGTAAAGTAAAGAAAATGATATGATAAGGAAACATGGAAAAGAAATATAGCATGATAAGAAAATATGGAATAATTAGGGGAAGTGGAAGACTTAGACACTCAAAAATGTATCCCCATGTACTTTGCCCTCTTATGATGTCCTCTAATGAATTCTGGGCTGTGGTGGAGTAGGGAGCAACTTTCGGATGAGAAACTTCAAGAAACAATGTGCCAGCGTCTTCTGATCGGTCCCTGGACCGATCAGCCAATGTCTAATCGGACTAGAGTTTGGTCTGAGCTGCTATGAATGTACTGTGTTGCCTCTGATCGATCCAGAGATCGAACTGGAATGCTTCTGATCGGTCTGGAGACCGATCAGGCTCTGAACAGAATTGAAACTGATCTGAATTCAGCAGATTTCTGAACTGTTTCGGCTGAGATTCCAATCTTCCAAACAATAACTCACTCTTGCCTTAAACTAGCTTCTTGTTCTCATCTCCAAATCAGAAATCTAACCCATCACTTCCTTCCGCTTAATGATTTTTCGTTGTCTTTTCCTTTTCGTTCTTTTGTTTTTCAGCTGCTCTATTTTTTCTATTTTTGACTATTCTGTTTTTGCTCCTTTTTTTTTCAATGATTCAGCTACTCCATAGCTTCACTTCTTCACAACTTGGAGCTTTTCATGATAATTGAGAACTAAGTGCTCTACTTATACACTTTTAGCACTTGTAACCCACTTGGCACATTTTTGCTTGTTGGTTACCAAAAATTTCAATTGTCCTCAAAATTTGATAATATGCTTGCATCCTCCCCCACACTTAACCACACTTAAACTTTTGTCCGTCTCGGGCAAAATAACATTAAGAAACATTAAGGTATCCAAGTTCATGCAAAATATTATGATGAACATGAAAAAGATGGAAAGGAAATATGGAATAAGAATGTACCAACAAGGAAATTACAAAAATGATATGAGAAAAGAAACAAAGTGATTTACCTCTATCAATGTGGTCCAATCATAGAAATATAACTTTGAAAGAACCTAAGCAAGTTCTAGAGTACAATCACATGTGTGTATCACAAAAATTTGACCAATTCCTCACTAGGTGAAAAGAATTCATCTCGATTAATCAATTTAGAATCCAATACTAAGAAGTACTCAAGCATCCAAGAATTTTCATCCAATGGCTCAAATCCTAAGTTTTGACAACCAAATTTAATTTGATTTCAAGAGACTCTAAAATGACATAAGAAAATCTAGATGAATACATTTATTCCTAATCACGCAAGAAATAATATGCCAAAGGACTAACATGATATCTACAATGACTTTTATGCATTCTACTCTACTCAAACATTTATTAACAAGAACTCAATTGAAAAGAAAATTACTACTTGAAACAGAAAGTGATATTTACAATGAAATATGAAGGTAAGAAGAAAATAACTCCCCTTCAAGTAGGGTAGAGAGCACGTAGCATCCATCTTGGGAGAACTATCCTCATGTGATCAACCTCGTAGTGCACAGATTTCTCCCTTATTAATTTTGGACAAGCATCTTCCGGTGGTCGGAGACGATTTAGGTTCAGAATCCATTCTTGGGGTAGATAATTAAAAGTCAAAGTGAACTCGACCCCTCCTACTGCATGCTCCTTAGAAGTCCTTCCGGGAGGTTGTAGGCTATTAAGTTTCAGTACCCATTCTAGAAGCCTATGGGATCCTGCAAAACCATGTAGAGAAAATACCTCCCGCACGCATGCAGGGTAAAAAAGGAATGAAATATGAACAACCTCTACATAAAATGAATCAAGATATGCGTCACATCCTATAAAATCAATTTTCGGTACCTCAATGAATTTATCACAATTCTTTTCTACAAAAGATGCATCAAGAAACTCATCACAACCAATGAAATCAATTTTGGGTACCTCTATCAGTTTTTCACCGTCAATATCTGCATAGGATGTATCAAGAAATGTATCGCAACCAATGAAGTCAACCTCGGGTACCTCTATGAAATTTCCACAATTATTTTCCACAAAGGATGTATCAAGTAATGCATTACAACCAGTAAAATCAACTATATGTACCTCAATGGAATTTTCACAATTAATATCTACAAAAGATTTATCAAGTAATTCACCACATTCAACAAAATCAATTTTAGTTGCCTCTTTGGAATTTTCACAATCAGTATCTACAAGGGATGTATCAAGACATGCTTCACATTCAACAATTTCAACACTAGGTGCCTCTATGGAATTTTCCAAAGAAATAGGAGGAATACTTACCTGATCCTGCTGAAGAATACTTGGAGGTTCTACAAGAGTAGATGTAATTGTGGTCTCCTCCTGGTCAAGTACATGCTCCACTTCAAGTTCAGGTTCTGGTGGACATCCAACTGAAACGGGTGATTCTTGGGTTCTTTCTTCCACCATGCAAGTCCCTATACTTTCAGACTTAACCTCTGAGTCTTCTAATATATCAGTCAATGGTGGTGGTCCCTGGGGCTCTGTGCAATCCCCTACACCTATAGATTCCTCTCCAGTGCATGCTTCATCAATCATATCTGCAACAACCATATCAAAAAAATTAGGATCATCAACAACTATATTATCACAAAATAAAAGATGAGAATGGTCCTGTAAAGCTTCAGCTTCGAATTCAAGGTTGTCACATGTTTTTCCATCCATCTCCTCCAATGCCTCTGTCTCTATTGCATCTTCAACCTTATCTGTGCTCAAATCTCCTCCCACTATGTCAAATGAAACATCATCAGCAATTAACTCTGCCTCAACAGTCTTATCTAGAATACCTATGCTAATGCTAGGAGGATCCTCTCTGGGGTGCTGATGGAAAGGTATAGAGACTTTTGGCTCTTCCTCTTGAGCTGAAAAATTTAGAAGTGAACTCTGAACAAGAATTTCAGGAGGAACAACTGCTGTGGGTGCCTTGATTTTATGGATTTCTTCTTCTTCTTCTTCCATCAAAATTGCAAGATCAACTGAAGAAGGTCTTAGGCTTGCACTAGGGTCACCTTGAACTGATATAAAATCAACTCCAGGGCTGTTTTGAGTGGGGAAATGGAATGCTGGAAATTTTTCAGGAAATTCGGTATTTGGAGTGTTTAAACTTGAAACAACCTCTTCATTCCTCCAAGTTAGTTCACAATCATACCCCTTAAGATTTTGAATAGCTTGAGAAGATGAATGACTTGATCCTTGAGCTTGCATTTGTTCCATTCCTCTAACCATTTGCTCAAGGCGTCTTTCACAGTTTTTGAGAGTAGAATCATACTCTTGTTGTTGTAGACTCTTCTGTTGTATGAGTTGCTGTAACATCTCCTCTATCCTTTGTTGTTGAACCTCACTCTCACTGGAATCCTTAAAGCCTCCTTGATTGGTGTGGAACTCCTGTTGGTCTTGAAATGTAGCATAAGGTTGCTGAAAATCATGAGTAGGCTGGGAATTTTGAAAATCAAATAGTTGGGGTTGATCAAATGAATAATTGGGCTGCTGAGGTTGTTGAAAATTAGTTTGACAACTTGGTGGAGGTTGTTGAAGATTGTGACTCTGAAATTGATGACCTGCTTGCTGAAAATGTTGGTTAAAAGGTTGAAAATTCTGGAGCTGTGAAGATGGAAAATCTTGCTGTGAACTCTGGAATGGTGGCTGATAAACTTGCTGTGAAGGTTGCCATCCTTGCTGATCATAATGAAATGGTTGTTGGAAATTTTGGAAATTCTGCTGGAATCGCTGTTTTGGCTGCTAAAAGGGTTGAAAATTTTGCTGAAGATTTGGATTGCAACCTTGCTGAAAATTCTGGAATTGTGGATGAAATTGCTGTGGTGGCTGATTGAAATGTTGGCTTTGCTGAAAATCTGAATAGGGCTGTTGAAATTGTTGGAAAGACTGAAATTGTGGCTGCCCTTGCTGAAATTGATAATTTGGTTGTTGAAAATTTGAGTGGGACTGCTGAAAATATTGGTTTTGCTGCTGAAATTGTTGACACGGCTGCTGGTAAGTAGATGAATAAGCATTTGTCCTTTGTTGGCACTCCATCAGCTTAAACAAACATTTTAACTCCAACAATGAACTTTTGATCTCTAACTGTTCATTTGAAAACATTTTGAACCTGCAGTCCTGTCACAAAACAAATAAAATGGCAGCAACCGTATACAAAAGATAAAGCAATCAAAAAATAGAATCGAAGAATATAATTATTAAACACAATCTCAAGCTAAACAAACTCAACTAGTTGTTCCCCGGCAACGACACCAAAAATTTGATAGAGCCCAAATTAGCTATCACGAATGTGGGCCTATCGAATTTAGATATTTATAAAGCTGAAAACCCTTTAGCTAACAAAATAGAAATGTGTAGAATAGGGGCCTCAGGTCGTATTTTTCCAAGGACTAGTTGTGAGTGGTTAATTCGAGCTTGGAAGTTATTTGTCGTCGAATGTTTTGGGTTTTCTAAATGAAATGGGGGTTTTTGTGATAAGAGGAAATGACAATAAGAAATGAATTGAACTTGACTAAAGCATGGTAGAAATAAAGAAATTGCAAGAACCAAACTTAACATAATTAACACTTGAGCAATTAAATCCAAACTCTTGAAATGAAACTTAAAGAGCTAACTGCAAGTAATTAAATTGCAGAGAATGAAATTGCAAAAGAATTAAATGCAAGGAAAATGAGAACAAACGTGGCTTAAGCACTGGGCTCGAAAGGTAATGGTAACAACTAGAACAACTTAAAGAAAGTAAATGCTTGAAACAAAATTATCCTAAATTTAGACATCAAATCAATTCATCACAAGACTTCGTTTCGCCGTTACACGAAGGATGAGCTATGAACTCCCTAGCTCAAAAATCAACGAAGAAAGAGCTCCCTGGATCGAATTGCTGTGATTCTTGCTGTTCTGCTCTCCAGATCGGTCAACCCGACCGATCAGGCTCTCTTCTGATCGGTCGTGGGACCGATTAGAGTACCCTCTGTCCGGTCACGCGATCGGTCAGTAGTTGCAACGCTGCCACCGAACTCATCTTCTGATCATGCTGATTCGCGATCGAACTCAGGAAGTAATCGGAGAACCCCTCCAATAACCTTCAGCTCCCGTCGATGAAATCTCACACTCAATGGAAGTGATCGATGGAATGGAACTCCGGCGAAACCCTCTTCGGAGCTCCTCTCAGCTGTGAGATCTGATTAGCGAATATGAACAAGGAGACTGCTCTGATAATCCGAAACCTTGAAGACAAACAGAACTTGATGTGGCCGTGCGATCTGAGAAAAGAAACTATCAAAAACGATGAAGAAATGGAGAAGAAAACTTGAAGAAAAATGAAAAACTAAGAACACGAAGAACTGCTTGCGGCGAAGACGCGACCCCTGCAACCTGGGGAGAAGAATGGCTTAAATACTTTGAATCCAACGGCTGAGATCGTTTCTGCTCCATCCAACAGTCGAATTTCTTCAGATCTGAACCAAACACCACAGATCTTGATCAATGGCTTTGATCTACCTATCCTTAGATCGGATCAACCAGATCAGTGGCGGATGGCTCAGACCCTCCCTTTGCTTGAATGGATGGTCTAGAACATCTTGAGCTTGATCCAACGGTCAAATTACTTCTGATTTGGCTGAAATTTTTAGATCTTGATATGTGGTCATGATTGACTCTATCTTGAACTCGGATTGATCAGAAGTTCACCGATGTCTCAGATCTAGCCGTTCTCTTAAATCGACGACTCATATTAACCCTATGCTTGATACCTCTGATCTGGATCCAATTCTGGCTCAAGTCTTGTAACGACACGGTCTCTCAACCCCTTTGGCAGCCAAATCAACATTTGGCTGCCCAACAACCTGGCCCCTCGGCCCAACAACCTGGCTGCCAAATCAACATTTGGCGGCCCAACTATGTCGTCGACCAACAACCGATGTCGACAACCAACAACTGTGTTGTTACTCACTAGGTCTTTCCACCCCTGGCCAGTGGATTTTTGTCTTCCTCAAGATTCGAACTCTAGACCACCAGGATAAGTACTAGAGTTTATGAATCCTGATACCAAGTGAGCTGTCACGCCCCCAGAGGCACATGCTTGCTCGAAATCGGGCAACATCTCCCCTGTACTGCGGACAATATGGGGCAATTATACATAACACACTCATCATAAAAGATGGCTCAGCCATCATGACAGAAAATAAAACATTACCACACAGTTTATATTAACACAAAAGATAACGGGTGGCTCAGCCACCTTAAACAGAAAAGAACTACAATCCAAAGAGAACACAAAAGTCTCTGATATCGACAAAACCCAATAACGAATAAAATGCAACTCCAAGTACTGAAATAAATAACTAAACCAAATATGGAAGACCAACTCAACTCGACACTGGGGACTGGCAACTGGATCCTCTCCTGGCTCCAAGAGATACGCCTACCTGTTATCTGAAACAAAAAGGGAAAGCAGGGGTGGTGAGTCCGGGTGGACTCTGCGGGTATATGAGTAGACAATAAGCATGACATAATAAAGGACAACTAGTAGAGAATCAAAAGAGTACAGTCCATAAGAAATATAGATTCACCTAAACATGCATAACATATAGTAAAACGACATAGCATAAAATCCGAATAAGCACTAAGCATGTATAAAACAACACAACAATAGTAAAACCAAGATATACATGCATGTCAATCAAATGCAACAACCATAGCTCATATAAATGCAACAATCACAGGAAAAATGAATAAACGAAATACGTATGCACATGATGCAATCACATGTGTCACCCCTGACGCCAGTCAAGCCGTCAACACATCCCATCTGTGTGACCGAGTGGGTAGGGTTGTGACAACTGTACGCACTCCAAACAACAAATACCACATAAGGCGTGGTTGAGTGGACAGGATGCTAAGGAGTCTACACTCCAACCCCGATATATATAGGGGGAGCTATACAGCTAAAATATCCCTCTAAAAACAACGGTGAGGGTGAGCCACCAACAGCTCATCCCTCTAAAAACAACGGTGAGGGTGTCACTGTTTGGCATAACAGGACAGGCGCTCGCACTCTAATAACTACCACGATAACAAGTGGTTGAGTAAATCAAGCAACAATATGACTAACGATGACTTAACCAAATGTAAGCCTAACAGTCGTTAGTATGCAACGTGCAAGTAAGGTGCATGCTATACGATGCACAAACAACCGAAGAAACAACGATGCAATAAAATCCAACGAGTATACGATGGATCAATACAACCAACCAGAAATCGCAAACCAACGATTATGCACCTACACTAATAGGTAGGATATTTCTAATGCCAAACAAACCTAATTGTGTATAATCGACTTCTAAGTACTCGCGTACAAGCGGTACTTTACAGAACAGAAAACCAACAAAGGACTGTACAGAAATGAATTTAGGAACACTCGAAGATCAACGAAGAATAAGTCTCAACGGCGATGTTTTAAATAACGACAAAGAACAAGATCAAGCAACCTATCAGACATAATATAGCCATGCTTTTAAGGTAAAGAAAACTACTCGAGTACAAAGGAGAAGTACCCGCCTTATAATTGTGGAACGTCCATAAACGAGAACCTTCCACGACCAATTGAACGATCTTGAATTAAGATCCTGTATCAATGTGAACGTTTAGCTATTTCTACCTTTATAGAGTAACTAAACTATACATTAAGCATAATTATAATTATGCATCTACTTAATTAAATCTTATTATTAAACTTAATTACAACATTCAATAACCCAACCAAAAACACTCGGTAGCCCATGACAACACCAAATCTGAACAAAATAAACTCCTCTACTACTGCTGCCCTAAATTAAGGGAGCATGCACAATGGGATGTACAAAGGTAACACCCACTCCCAATAGGTAACTGACAATAACAAAGATGATTTTCCACAATAAAATAGAGCATGTAGCACACAATACTCATTATAGGGAATCAATATCCGAATTTACAAATCTGATGCTAAATCACCGCAATAACAAACCTATGAACTTGATCAGTCTATTCAAGTTGATCTAATCTACATAATCGCCGAATTAAACTACTAATTATTTGTTGGATCGAGAGAAAACGATAGAGGGGGGTGAATATCGTAAGTCATTTCGGATTGAAAAAGAGAAAACGCAGCGAAAAAATTAAAAAAAAACAACACACAAACACCAACATTTTACTTGGTTCGGAGTCGCGGACGGTTCCTACTCCAAGGCCCACGGTCGTTGACCGTTTACTGTGGGCAATTCTATATGTGCGAAAAATAGTTTACAAATAGATATTACAACTGTAGTATAGTAAACAAAGAAAAGACAGCTCTTCGTTACCGACGTCCGGTGTGGAATGTATCTCGGAGCAGAGGGACGTCGTCGGCGCTTGTATCTCGAGTTGAGAGGTTTCTGGAGTGAAGCGCTTGAGTAGAAGAGTGTGTTTGTGTTGGAAGAAGTTGATGTCCGAAGCCTTGGGGTCGAGGGGCTTTTTATAGCCTCTCGGGGCGCCCTGAACGTTGGGGGCGCCCCCCCCCCCCCCCACTTGTCAATCGATCCGAGCAACTCTCGGTCAGCCGTTATCCCTCTAGGATTGGGCTGAGGTTTGACCGGGGGCGCCCGGGTTGACTCGATCCGCTGGCTTCTCGCTGGCTTGAGTTGATCCACTTCGTTATCTTGAGCCCGGGGCGCCCGGGAGCATGGCGTGGCCCGGGAGCACGGGGGCGCCCCGCCCAGTGAGCTATCGAAGTACTTCTTTGCTTAACTTGTTTTGTATTGGCCTTGGGGGCGCCCGGGACACTGGGGTCGCCCTACTCAGCTATTGCCTCTCTCCTTTGAGGCGTTGTGAGCTGCAGATACTCATTCCTTCGGTCCTGCATCCAGGGTTAGTCCAAAACAACATAGAGCAATCAAGTATTAGTTTTATACAGCCTTAGCTGTCTTGGTTCTGACTTTGGGTCTCCAAAATGGAACCCTAGGTCGAACTGATGCCTACTGTTCCCTTGACGGGGAACGCGCCCTCACCTACTCCTCTCGGGAGAATTTACCTGTTGCCAACCGGCTCCTCCGGTTGGACTTTTGCCCAGCAGTCCTTCGCCAGGTGCCTAGCTGTCCTTTGCCAGGTCTTCAGTTCCAGGCAGTCCTTCGCCTGGTGCCCAGTAGTCCTTCGCCAGGTCTTTAGTTCTAGGCAATCCTTCGCCTGGTACCCAGCAGTCCTTCGCCAGGTCTTTGACTCCTAGCAGCCCTTCGCTAGGTGCCCAGCAGCCCTTCGCTAGGTGCCCAACAGCCCTTCGCTAGGTGCCCAGCAGCCCTTCGCTGGGTCTTAGGGTTCCGATGCCTAGCAGTCCTTCGCTAGGTGTCTAGCTGTCCTTCGTTAGGACTTTAATCTGCACACTCAAGTAGTATGTTAGATAAACATAACATCTTAACTTTTGAACCCTTTGCCATTGATCAAAACACAGGTTTGACTTGGGTGCTGTCTGCACCAACAATCTCCCCCTTTTTGATTTATGGCAACCCGGTTCAAAAAGTTAAGTTAATCAGAACAGATAATATAAAATTTTTAGTTTCCTCCCCCTGGAAGGAATCTCCCCCTAGGTTTTTCAAAAGTTCGTGGGGTTCTTTAAAAAGTTCTAAGTCTCAAGATGGAATTTTTCAAACACTTAGAATCATTTTTAAAAGAAACTTTTAGAAACATATTTTCAAAACAAATTGGTTGTGCACTTTTTGAAGTTTTACACTTAAAAAAGATTTCAAGTCAGTAGAAAAGAAACATCTTCTGAAGTTTTAAGTTCTTAGAATCATAGCTTAAGTTTAAGATAAGTACTTAGCAAAATTTACACTTGCTTAAGTTTTGAGTGCTTACAGAAACTTTTTGAAAAACAGCTTGAGTTTAAGTACTTAAAAAGATTTTTGAAAACAGCTTAAGTTTAAGTACTTAAAAATTTGAAAACAGCTTAAGTTTAAGTACTTAAAAATATTTGAAAGCAGCTTAAGTTTAAGTACTTAAAAATATTTTTGAAAACAGCTTAAGTTTAAGTACTTAAAAATATTTGAAAGCAGCTTAAGTTTAAGTACTTAAAAATATTTTTGAAAATAGCTTAAGTTTAAGTACTTAAAAATATTTGAAAGCGACTTAAATTTAAGTACTTAAAAATATTTGAAAGCACCTTAAGTTAGAAAAACTTTTTTGAAGAAAACTTAGTAATTTTGAAAACAATTAGTTTAAGTACTTTTTGAAGAAAGGATAAAGTTTTAAAATTTTGAATTTTGAAAAAAGTTTTTAAGGCTTCTCTCCTTTGCTACCTCTCCCCCTTTGCCATATATCAAAAATAAAGGAATATAGCAAAAAAATAAATAAATTGCAAAAAGAATTACTGTGCTGTACTGAACCAATGCAAGATAAACTGTATCAAATCAATTTAAATTATCTCTGTAGGGTCCTGTCTAACCAAATTTGCTACTTACTAACTGTTATAAACAGTAGTTTTCGCTAGGGTTAGTCGAGTTAAGTATTCTTTTCAAGTTAGATTTTCTAAACTTGACACAACTTGATTTCTGTTTAAGTTGTATTTAGTACCCCAATTACTGCAGATGCACTGACTTAAAGCATCTTGAATTAAGGCAAAGACCTAAGCATCTCAACCCATTCTAGGTTATCAATCAACAGTACCCTAAGGTGCTTGTGAGATGATGGCTTCTAAATCTATAGGTGCATGCAGTACTAGGGTTAGGGCCTAGGCTAAATCCATTTGCGAAAAAGCCCTAGTTTTTGAAGGGGGTAATTTTTGCAAAGAAAACTAAGTAAAAAAATCTATTTAAAAAGATTTTAAACCAAGTAAGAGCTGATTTTGGAATCAAGTAAAGCCGTTTAAAAAAACTGATTTTTCAACGCAAAAAAAACTAAAAGTAGAGTAAACCTATTCTACCAAGCATAAACCTAACTGCCTTCTTAGTGAGCTGAACTCAGATTCAGGTAGGGGTTTGGTGAATATGTCAGCTAAGTTAGATTTAGAATCTACATGCTTAAGGACTATTTCACCCCTGGCTACATGGTCTCTTACAAAGTGGTGTTTGACTTCTATGTGTTTGGTTCTGGAGTGTTTGATTGGA
The DNA here is from genome assembly GCA_024364735.1 of Boesenbergia rotunda. Taxonomy (NCBI): domain Eukaryota; kingdom Viridiplantae; phylum Streptophyta; class Magnoliopsida; order Zingiberales; family Zingiberaceae; genus Boesenbergia; species Boesenbergia rotunda. The sequence goes on along the minus strand of JAGFNQ010002628.1, from coordinate 108,116 downwards.
TTTTTAGTTAGATTAATTGAGCTTATATTGTCAATGAAGACCTGAGTTTGAGTGTAGTTGAGCTGGAAGTCTTTAAGAGTGTGCATCATCCATAAGAGTTGTACTACACATTCTCATAAACCTACATACTCAGCTTCAGTTGTGGATAGAGCTACACAGTGTTGTTTTCTGCAGCACCAACTTACTAGACTGCTTCCTAATTGTTGGCAGCTTCCACTTGTGCTCTTTCTATCTAACTTACAACCAGCGTAGTCAGAATCTGAGTATCCTGACAAATCGAAGGTTGAGGTCCTAGGATACCAAATCCCTACATTTAGGGTGCCCTTAATATATCTTAGTATTCTTTTTAGGGCTGCTAAGTGTGTTTCCTTAGCACAAGTTTGGTATCTGGCACACATTCCTACGGCAAAAAGAATATCAGGTCTGCTGGCTGTATGATACAGTAGACTTCCAATCATACTTCTATAGAGCTTAAGGTCTATTGGTTTACCATCAGGGTCACTATCTATTTTTATATTTGTGGCCATGGGGGTATTTATGCTTTTAGAGTTATCCATTTTAAACTTCTTTATTAACTAGTTTTCATCCCTAGTTTGTTTAATTTGTAACCCTAGGAAAAAGTTGAGCTCACTAACTAAGCTCATTTCAAATTCATTTTCCATTATTTTAATTAATTCTTTTAAAAAATTAGAGTTGGTGGACCCAAAGATTATGTCATCGACGTAGATTTGGGCAATAATGATTTCTTTTCCTAAGGTTTTAATAAATAGGGTTGAGTCAATTTGTCCTTGTTTAAATTCTTTGGAAATTAGGTAAGTTGATAAGCGTTCATACCAAGCCCTAGGTGTTTGTTTTAGTCCATAAAGTGCTTTAGTGAGTTTGTAAACATGGTCAGGTCTTTCTAAGTCCTCAAAACCAGGGGGTTGTCCTACATATACTTCTTCCTTAATGAATTCATTTAGAAAGGCTGACTTTACATCCATTTGATAGAGTTTAAATCCTTTATGGGATGCAAAGGCTAATAACATCCTAATGGACTCAAGTCTAGCTACTGGGGCATAGGTTTCATCATAATCCAACCCTTCTACCTGGCTGAATTCATTTGCTACTAGGTGGGCTTTATTTCTGACTATTTCACCTTGATCATTTAACTTATTCCTAAAAACCCACTTAGTGTCAATGACGGATTTGCCCTCAGGTTTAGGTACTAGTTCCCAGACTTGGTTCCTTTCAAATTGGGCTAACTCTTCTTGCATAGCTATGATCCAATCAGGATCAGGTAGGGCTTCCTCTATAGTCTTAGGTTCAATTTTAGAAATCATTGCTATCTGACTAAGGTTTCTATAGGAAGACCTAGTTCTGACTCCTAAAGTTGGATCACCCACAATTTGATCAATTGGGTGACTAAGCCTGGGTTTCTTGGTTTTTCTTGGTTCAGCCTCAGGTCCGGCTAGTCGATTTAGTTCAATATTTGGTTCAATATCTGGTTCAAGAGTTAGTTCATTGTTTGGTTCAACATTTGGTTTAATTGACTCAGAAGTTGGTTCAATAGTTAGTTCATTTAAGGGTTCAATTAAAGGTTCAATAGTTTGTTCATTGACTTCTTGATCAATATTTGATGAGGTTTGATTTGGATTATCAGATTTTGAGTTGATTTCTTCATTAAATATTAGATTTGTTGTTTCTTCAATTTTCTTAGTTTGTTTGTTGTAAATCCTATAGGCTCTACTTGTGGTTAAGTATCCTAGGAAGATGCCTGGGGTTGACCTAGACTGGAATTTACTTAGATAGTCCTTGGTGTTTAGGATATGGACTTTGCACCCAAAGACCCTTAGGTAGTGTAGGTTTGGAAGTCTATGGTAGTATAATTCATAGGGTGTTTTGTTGTGTCGCTTGTTAATCAGGACCCTATTTTGAATGTAACAAGTCGTACAAATTGCTTCTGGCCAATATTGGTTGGCTAGGTTAAATTCATTGAGCATAGCCCTAGCGGCTTCCTGTAGGGTTCTATTTCTCCTTTCGACTATCCCATTTTGCTGGGGGGGGGTTCTAGGACACGAAAATTCATGTATATACCCATTTACCTTACAGAATTCCTCGAACCGTTGATTTTCAAATTCTCCCCCGTGGTCACTCCTAAGTCTTTTGATTTTAGTATCGTTTTGATTTTCAATTAACTTACTAAATTCATTAAATAGGTTTAGGGTTTCATCTTTGGTTTTTAGAAACTTAACCCAGGTAAACCTAGAGTAATCATCAACTATTACTAAGCAGTACCGGTTTCCGCTTAGTGACTTGGCTCCATGTGTATCGAATAGGTCAAGGTGCAGGAGCTCAAGTGTGGTTTGAGTCAAATCAGATTGAATTAGTTTGTGATTAGATCTGGTTTGTTTACCTTGATTACATGATTCACATATTAAGTTTTTATGATTTTTAATTTTAGGGATGCCTTTAATTAGGCCAAGTTAGGTGATTTTTAAAATAATTCTCAGATTAATGTGACCTAATCTCCTATGTCAGAGGTTTGATTGTTCTAACTGAGTTAACATGCATTTAGGTACTAGGGGTAGGTTTATAGTGTAAACATTATTTTTTCTAGTGCCCTTAAGCATAATTTCCGAGTCTTGCAGGTTTCTAATCAGGCAGTTAGAATTGTTGAAGGTAACTACATAACCAGAATCACACAACAGACTTATACTAAGCAAGTTAAAATTAAAATTTGCAACCAAAAGCACTTTCTTAATAACAAAGTCAGATTTAAGTTCAATATTACCTAACCCAATTACCTTGAGTGTAGCATTGTTGCCAAATGTCACTGAGCCTAGGTTCTTAAACTTGAGTTTGGTGAATTTCAATTTATCTTCAGTCATGTATCTGGAGCAACTGCTATCCAACATCCATTAGTCCAAATCTTTATGTTCCTACACATAAAGAGTTTTGTTGATTTAGATCCAATTAGAATTAGGAATAGCCTAAATTAATTTTCACATCCTAGTCTGTCTCACCCAGTCTCAGGTTATCAATCACGTTTGCCTTATAGTTTTTGTGAGACAGGTTTTAATAGATAAAATTATTTTGAAAAATTATGATTTATTATTATTATTATTTAAAAAAAATTGCATTAATTTTGAAAATAGTTGATTTTGAGTTTATTAAAAAAATGTTTGAATCTACAATTAACTGAAAATTTGTGTTAGATTCGAATTTGACAAAGAATAATTTGAATTTGAATTTCAAGAATTGGCTTCCAGGTCTTGGCGAGGCACTAGGCCTTCTTTGGCCGTAGCCTTATTGGGTCATCAAACCTTTCCTTGACAAAGCCTTTTAATAAAATTTCATTTTCAAAACTATTTCTTGAAAAATTCTGGTCTAACTAGTTTGGGTCTTGGATCGGTAGCTTCGGCTAGTTTCACCAGTCTAAAGAGACCAAGTAGAGTATACTTGACCTTATTAGAATTGGCTTCCCTAACGTACTATCATCTCACTTCCACCCAATACTATGTTGTTCAAATTTCAGTTAATTGATTGAGTCCTTATTCTAACCAGTCCTAAGTCTAAGCATGGTAAATTGCAGGAATTAAATAAACAATCAATCATGCAATTTACAAACAAAAATTAAATTTTAACTAACAATAAATATTGTTTTTAATTTGGCTCCCCCTGGACTAAAGCCACGATAATGGTTTGGCAAGAAGTGAATCTTGTCCTTGGGGATCCAATACTGATTTGATCCAGTTTGTTTGTTCAGGCACAGTTTGGGTACCCATGCCTGAACTTTAGGTCTGGACTTATTCAGTACAGCATAGTAGGATCTTTGTCTAGATTTGGTTCTATAGCCCAATCCGGATCGATTTAGAACCGACTTCTGTTTTCCAAGAATCATGTCAAGACCCTTGGAACCAGAAGTGAATCGTTCTAACGCAGCTCTAAGATCCTTAACTTGAGTTTTCAAGAAAGAGTTCTCTGATTCAAGTTTTTCAACTTGAGCAGAGGTTCCTTCTTGAACCTTCTCAATTAAGGGATCAGAGACTGCTCTCTCTTTCAGGAATTTTACTTCCTGTATGAGAGACTCGACTCGGATTTTGGCTTTTGCCAAATCTCGAGAAAGATAAGAAATTAACTAGCATAATTGAATTCTAGAAAAACCACTTACAGTTATTTCGTCGTCCTCTGAGAATGTAAGTTTGCCATCGTCCGGCTCCGACTCTGACTCGGTCTCGATTTCTTCTGAGGCGGTTAGTGCGAGCAGGTTCGACTGTAGGACCTCTTCTTCTTCTTCGGAGGAGGACTCATCCCACGTTGCTTGGAGTGCTTTCTTCCTTCTTGTCTTCTTGGTCTCCTTTAGGATCAAACACTCCGTCTTGTAGTGACCTTTCTTCTTGCACTCGTAACAGGTCACATTTGGTTTGTTCTTGTCATTTGAGAGCTGGTTCTTCTTTTCTTCGGCTGGCTTTCTTTCTGTTGGTCTGGTTCTTTAGTTCTTTGTATTAGTCTCAGGCTAGCCAAACCAGCTTCGGTCGATTTCCCTCGCTATCTTCTGAGTTTGAGTCTGAATCAGACTCGGGTGCAGGTTGAGGCTTTTTCTTGGTTGTCTTTCCAGCTTTACCTGTAAGAAAAGCGATGCCTTTCTCGGCCAGATTACAGTTAGTCTGCTCATGCAATTCTAATTCTGAAAATAGTTCATCTAACTTTATTTTTGAAAGGTCCCTTGAAACCTTGTATGCATCTACCATAGATGCCCACAAGGTATTTCTCGGGAAAGCGTTGAGAGCGTACCTTATCAGGTCACGGTTTTCTACCTTGTGACCGATTGTGTGTAGTCCGTTCATTAACTCTTGAATTCTGGCATGGAGCTGGGCTGCTGTTTCGTTGTCATTCATCTTGATCGTGTACAGCTTGTTCAGGAGGAGATCTCTCTTGCTGATTCGAGTATCTGAAGTTCCTTCGTGCAGCTCGATCAGCTTGCCCCACAGCTCCTTGGCACTGTTGAATGGACCTACTCGGTTCAGCTCTTCCTTGGTCAGGCCGCATTGAAGGGTCTGGGTTGCTTTCGCATCAGCTTCAATTCTTCTTTTCAGAGCGGTATCCCACTAAGTGTACGGCTGTGGTACTCCTTCAGCGTTCTTTGGAATCTCCAGTCCAGACTGGATGATTATCCACATGTCCACCTGAGTTATCAGGTGGACCTCCATTCGACTTTTCCAGTAGGAAAAGTCTTCTCCACTGAAAAGTGGAGGTCTGGCTGTGCTGAATCCCTCTTGCATGACCATTTATCTAAAACAAAAAAGAAAAAGGAAAGAGATATCCCAAGACTTGGTCTTGGATTAGTAGTGCGAGAAGTAAAAGAAAAATATTTGTTGAGGGGTGTTGTACCAACCTCAATTAACGAAAAAAATTTTGAACGGAAAAAAAAATTAAAAAGATTTCATAAAAATCTGAAAAATTCTCAAATTGGTGGTTGCACCAAATTTGAGCTTCCCTGCTCTGATACCACTTGTTGGATCGAGAGAAAACGATAGAGGGGGTGAATATCGTAAGTCGTTTCGGATTGAAAAAGAGAAAACACAGCGGAAAAATTAAAAGAAAACAACACACAAACCCCAAGATTTTACTTGGTTCGGAGTCGCGTCGGCTCCTACTCCAAGGCCCACAGTCGTTGACCGTTTACTGTGGGCAATTCTATATGTGCGAAAAATAGTTTACAAATAGATATTACAACTGCAGTATAGTAAACAAAGAAAAGACAGCTCTTCGTTACCGACGTCCGGTGTGGAATGTATCTCGGAGCAGAGGGACGTCATCGGTGCTTATATCTCGAGTTGAGAGGTTTCTAGAGCGAAGCGCTTGAGTAGAAGAGCGTGTTTGCGTTGGAAGAAGTTGATGTCCGAAGCCTTGGGGTCGAGGGGCTTTATATAGCCTCTCGGGGCGCCCTGAACGTTGGGCCCCCCCCCCACGTGTCAATCGATCCAAGCAACTCTCGGTCAGCCGTTATCCCTACAGGATCTGGCTGAGGTTTGACCGGGGGCGCCCGGGACGCTGGGGGCGCCCGGGTTGACTCGATCTGCTGGCTTCTCGCTGGCTTGAGTTGATCCACTTCGTTAGCTTAAGCCCGGGGTGCCCTGAGCATCCGGGGCGCCCGGGAGCATGGGGGCGCCCAGGAGCACGGGGGCGCCCCGCCCAGTGAGCTATCGAAGCACTTCTTTGCTTAACTTGTTTTGTATTGGCCTTGGGGGCGCCCGGGACACTGGGGGCGCCCTACTCAGCTATTGCCTCTCTCCTTTGAGGCGTTTTGAGCTGCAGATACTCATTTCTTCGGTCCTGCATCCAGGGTTAGTCCAAAACAACATAGAGCAATCAAGTATTAGTTTTATATAGCCTTAGCTGTCTTGGTTCTGACTTTGGGTCTCCAAAATGGAACCCTAGGTCGAACCGACGCCTACTGTTCCCTCGACGGGGAACGCGTCCTCACCTACACCTCTCGAGAGAATTTACCTGTTGCCAACCGGCTCCTCCGGTTGGACTTTTGCCCAGCAGTCCTTCGCCTGGTGCCCAGCAGTCCTTCGCAAGGTCTTTGACTCCTAGCAGCCCTTCGCTAGGTGCCCAGCAGCCCTTCGGTGGGTCTTAGGGTTCCGATGCCTAGCAGTCCTTCGCTAGGTGCCTAGATGTCCTTCGCTAGGACTTTAATCTGCACACTCAAGTAGTATGTTAGATAAACATAACATCTTAACTTTTGAACCCTTTGCCATTGATCAAAACACAGGTTCGACTTGGGTGCTGTCTGCACCAACATTATTCACCCAATTAAAATCCCTAACAGTACCGACACTCACCAGGAAAATGGAAGTAGTCGACGGAATCAAAGTCGGCAAAGGTGAGGTTCGCGCTACCAAGAGCTCGCGACAAAGAGGCAATCGCTCGCTCGACCTAGGGCTGCGGTGTTGGCTGGGTGTGCTGGACGAGGAGGAAGGAGAAGTCTTAGTAGACTCTGCGTCTGCGTCGGGGAGAGGCGACGCGCCGACAGTCATTCGCGTGAGGGCTCAGCGGTGTCGGGTGTAGAACCGCAGGGGTCGGGGAAGAGAAACGGAAAGAAAGGAAGTGGGGTTTCGGGGGAAGTTAGGGCACGGTTGAATTTTAAATAGTTTTTTTAGCAGTTTTACAAAAAGGCCCTCAAATTTTGAGAAATTACAACTAAGCCCTTCAAAATTTCAGTTTTCAACATTCTCCCCCACTAATAAAAATTTGGTCCCCAAATTTAGCTAGTAACCCACAACAAATACTAGTCACTACAACCGGTACTAGTCAATAACAACTGATATCAACAACCTCAAATATAATATAACTCAACCATACACACCTCAAGTAAATAGATGAGGATAGAGAGCTCTGATCGTATCCTCGAGCTCCCAAGTAGCTTCTTCATCAGAGTAGTGCTGTCAACCAACCTTAACCTGGATTGCGAGTCATCTATCATATTGGGAAATGTTCAACATCTCTCTAACGGTAGCTACCCGGTTACAAGCAGTGACCTACACATAGATACCCTATAGCTCTTTAATATCTCGGGCAATCGATTCATCGACCTGCGGTGCCTTCTCTCTGGTGAGCGTGTAAACCCGGTCCATCTCTGGAACTGATGGTGGCATCGTCTGAAGAGGCAGTGGCCAAATCATCTGAATTACTGCTAGCTACATAGTCTGAGGTGCTGGAACTCCCACCGTTCGCTGAGTCTGATAACTTGTAGCTTCGACCATCTGCTAAGGTTGGTAAACTGATGACTAATATGCTGGGCACAACTGATCTCCTGATCTAATCATTATATTTCGGTCCATTCCTAAACTCAAATATAGTTACCCCTGGTTCCAAATAATCATTTAGGCAGACCTAAGTACACTGCTACATGCAGGCTGGAGTGGAAAGTATATACACAACTATTACATCAACCTCCTAGAGCAATTCAACTTGACCAATGTTTACTGCACATATAATATGGTACATAACCCTTATGTGTAGAATCGCCTTTGTCCCCTGAAGCATAATCACAAATGCCTCTATAACAAATTCTAGAATTGCACTATCTTAGTATAAAAATAAACCATGGTTTTATAAGGAGAATATGTGGATTGAGACATGATCAAAAGAATCAATCTACGAGACCAAAGTCCATTCACGAGACAGGTACAAAGAATCCAACTATGGAACTGCTTGACAGAATCAACCTCAATAAAGTGCACACGAATGCCGAAGCAGTCAAGCTCCCAACACACCACCAGGACAACGCAAAGGATACTTTGGGGGGGAAATTTACCTGTTCGCATATTTTCCAACAAGCGTTACAGGCAACACAGTGGGTATTAAACTTTATGATTCCTGGACGACAACTTATTCTCATTTGGTTCATTCCAACGACTGGATAGTCTTCAAATTTGACAATGGAGAGGATAAGAATGATGTGTTGAATGCAGGGTTGAACATGTACTTCAGTTATGGAAGAAACAAGCACATTATCTCTTCCAGCTTCAGAAGAACCTATAGCTTCAAGTGTAGTTGTCAAATATCTTGAGAGTACTGAACACTTGCAGGAGAAAAATGTAAATGATACAGGGACAAAAGTTGAGCAACATTACTCAGTTCCATCAATGGACAACAGATATGTGAGTGATAGACAACATAAGAAAGGTGTAGAAGAAGATGAGGCATCAATTCAGCCTCAGCAACAATGATTCTTCATCAGTGCATAGCCCTCAAAGGCTAGCGTAGTTGGCTTATGTTATAATTCCGAGAGACAAGCTCTGTATGCAAAAGACTCCTTTTTATATTCAGATAACGCGATAACGCGAGTACTTTGTTTGAATCTGATATATATATATATATATATATATATATATATATACACACACACAGAGGGGCTCTGCTGCGGACTCAAAGCTGCGGACTGCTGCGGACTGCGTGTGTGGCTAAGGTTTTGCGTGGTGCCGTGGCTGCGTGCGTGGCAAAAAAATCGCGTAAGCCCTCGCGACGGCTCAGGCAAAACCCACATACAGATGTTGGAACCTGATCCCAAGCTTCGGTTAACTGCAAAGCAAGTGCTCGGTATGGCTTATGACAATAAGATCACATACTTTTATTTGAGAGTAATTCATTAGATTTCAGTTCTATCTGGTTAATCTTTGTGTTCTTAAAACAACATTATGGACAATTTGATATCACAATGTTTATTAGAATGGCTTTATTGGAATGACTATCTTCTCTAGCTTGATCCCACCACCCTATTCTCAAATTCCAATTTTAAGACGCCTGCCATAAGAAGTTTGAAAAGTTTTTGTTTTTGTTCTTTCAGAGCATGTTGACCTGATGCATAGATATCCATTCTTTTTTTTTCTTGCAGAACATCCTTGGCTTCAAAATGCTAAGAAAGCATCAAATGTACTAGGTGATGTTGTCAAGTCAAGGCTCAAACAGTTCTCAAGAATGAATAGATTCAAAAGGAGAGCTTTGAGGGTATGTTTCAGTATGCCTTTTCTAGGTTAATTGTTTCAAAATTGTTGAATACATCTTAGTTTCTTCCATTTATTTCTTAGGTTATCGCCGATCATTTGTCTACTGAAGAAGTTGAAGATATTAAAGAGATGTTCAGGATGATGGATACTGACAACGAAGGCATTATTTCTCATGAGGAACTCAAAGCTGGCCTTGCTAAGTTTGGTTCACACCTTGTGGAGTCTGAGGTGCAGATGCTTATTGAAGCTGTAAATGTACATACACGATGACTTTCTTTGCCCTTATATTAAACCCAAAATAGAGCACGAATTGATTTTTTCTATACATGACAAATTTTTTCTTTGGCAAGACTAGGCTGAATCGATTTCTAATTTTCTACAAAAATGTTAAGTATAACATGAAAACTTTATGCATTTGAATAAGCACCATAGGAATTTCACAAAAAATTCTTTACAAAATATGTCAATTGATAATAAAGTTTCGCTTGCTCTCCATTCAGCATAAAGATTACATTCATTTATATGCTAAGTGATATTCTTACTCAGCAGAGAAAAATATGTGATTGTTTTGAAAGAGTGCTCATATATAGAAAAATGAGAAACTATTAGCATTGGGCTTGATGTGGATTTAATTGCAAAAGTTTTGGAAGATAAAAAGTTATCTTGATCAAGAAGTACAGATTCACATATCAGAAGTTATGCTTGCAACTAATTCTTTTGGGTGAGAAATATGTTTAGAGAAATCATAAATTCTTGTCCTGTTTCGTGTCCTGTTTATGTATAATTATGCTGCATATGTACTATTCGTGTCCTGTTTCGAAGCTGCTTTTTTTTTTTAAAGAAGTTTGTTAATGAAGTCATTCTTTTATTTCATTTGCTGAATAGTGAATATATCTGTTGCATTATTAGTCTAATGGATTTAGTCCCACTTCTATAGCTTTTAGGTATTTTTGTGCACTGTAACAAGTCATTTGCACTTTCTTGTACTTAGTCATTTTCTTTGATTAATCTCTCTGAATTTCAATCAGGGAAATGCCAAAGGCAGGCAATTTCAACAAGTCGATGCAAAGATAGCTCCATCTGTAGTGGGAGACCAAAAATTCAATATATGTATTCAGTGTTTTTTGCTTCATCTGTAATGCAATCTATAGTGCTTCAATGATGTTCTGTAGTGCTTCATCTGTATTTTGCTACATCTGTATTTTGCCACATCAGTATTTTGCTACATGTTGCTACATCAGTATTTTGCTTCAATGTGTGTTGCTACATCAGTTTTGCTTCAATAATGTAGTTGTTTTGCTTCAATGTCAGTTTTGCTTAAATAATGTCAGTTAAGCAGCTTTGTGTGTTGCTACATTAGTTTTGCTTCAATAATGTAGTTGTTTTGCTTCCATGTCAATTTTGCTTCAATAATGTCAGTTAAGCAGCTTTGAGCAGTCTTGCGATCATGAATGGCCTTGCTCACGGTCGCTTACTAGCTTGCAGTCGTGAGGGGGCCTTGCTCGCGGTTGCTCATGAGCTTGTGCCCTCACGACTAAAGGATTGCGGTCTTTGACACAACTTGTGTTTTGATAAAGATGGATTTGAATTCTCTTTGTAGCATGCATTACCAACAAACATTGGGTACAGGGTGGAGTGATATGATCATTATGAACGACGTTTCATTAGTATTCTCGATCATTTTGAGCTCTAATCATGCCACACTAAAGGAATTCAAAACTGAACTATTGCGAGACTGAACTTTGTAATTTGAGAATTTATTTAATTAAAAACAAGCCAGTTGCGAGATTGAGATTTGTCGTACTGATGATAATCCACACAGATTTGCTGTACTGAGATTTGCCAAACTTCCACAGGTGCAACCTTACATGTCGCACTCTCTTTATGTCTGCAGTATCCTATCACCCACAGCAATTGAAATTGATCTCGAGGCAAACCTGCCTAAAATTGATCTCAATATTGAATGTAAACTAATATTTACATTCAATATTTTTGTATATATCCTGGATACAAAAATAAATTGCATTCAATTTATCCTGGATGTTGTGTAACGAGTGAAGAAACTCTCTCTTATGTAGGAAAGGAGCCATTACATAGAAACGTAATTATGACAAAAATTCAGCATTTAACAAAGCAACAGTTTGAAATCGACAATAAGCCACAACATTAAGCAATATTTAACAAAGTTTCAACTTTAAGCCATGAAACTACAACCTGACATAAATCAACATTTGAGTGGTGGCATGGCAAATGCCAATTCTTGTACAACCACATTGACAAGCATCACAACTAACCATTGAAATTGAAGCAACAGTTTGCACCAACTAACACTAAAACATAACCTTTGTAAAACTGTTTCAGATGCAACGTTTACACAGGTGCAACGTCCCATGCTTTCCTGAGTATGCTCCTTGTTTACACATCCTCTTTGGCTGCAATGGAAAACAATAAAATTACTTTTAGTATGATATGTGAAAACCTATTCAGAAACATGTCAGAATTCTTATTTGAAACCAAGATGATCACCTGAAGATCTCATTAAGCTACTGATGCTCCAGTTTGATCAACGTCCTATAAAAAAAAATCAAACTGAAGATTCCTTGAAAAGTAACCACTAGTTTCAAAAATAATGCATGGAAAAGTCTGATAGTTATTTATTTTCTGGCACAGAATAACATGATTGTGAAGCTTCAAAGAATTGCGGGTAAAGCAAGTGTCAATTAATCAGCAGCATTCAACAGAAAATTTAAGCTATTGAAAGACTAGATTATTTGTAGGAACCCCTCCAGCAATTTGGGTTGTAAGGCTCCATAAGTATTCTCCTAGCCAGTATGTTCTGCCAGAAGAGTTATTGTACACAATAGTACAAGGGTTTATGTCAAAGGAGGAAGCTATCTGTTCATATATGTAGAAAAAGCAGAAAATCGCCCATGTATAATTTTACAAAAATATTATGTGTATCATGCACATGAACAAGTCTAACTAGCTAATACATTTTGTATAACCATCCTACGAAATACCATCATGATAATTCACTAACAGATTATATGGCCAATAGCCCGTGTATTGAGTGCCAAGGAACAAGGCTCACTAATTCATCATAACCAGGAGGAACCCATTGCCAAGCGAGTCCAAGTGATTCAATGGAGGAAACTATCTGTTCATATATGCCAGAATAAAGCGAGAAAATCACCAGAAAAAGTAGTCAAGAGCCACATGCAAGGGAAAACAAGAGATAATCCCACCCCGAAGGTCATCAGCGAGCTAATGAGCCTGACGAGGAGAGGGAGAGGACGGCGCAGGCAGAGGAGCGTGAGCTGCTATGGCCGACGAGGGATGGAGATGGATCGATTAGGGCTTCGGCGTCAACATGCTCTGAAAGAACAAAAACAAAAACTTTTCAAACTTCTTATGGCAGGCGTCTTAAAATTGGAATTTGAGAATAGGGTGGTGGGATCAAGCTAGAGAAGATAGTCATTCCAATAAAGCCATTCTAATAAACATTGTGATATCAAATTGTCCATAATGTTGTTTTAAGATCACAAAGATTAACCAGATAGAACTGAAATCTAATGAATTACTCTCAAATAAAAGCATGTGATCTTATTGTCATAAGCCATATCGAGCACTTGCTTTGCAGTTAACCGAAGCTTGGGATCAGGTTCCAACATCTGTATGCGGGTTTTACCTGCTTCGGCTTGGGATCAAATTGTCCATCTGTATGCGGGTTTTGCCTACAACAAAAAATTGAAATGTTAGGGTTTACCTGCTTCGGCGAGGGGGAGGTTGGGAGAGGATGTGTATGCGAGAGACAGCTGCGGAGTGGCTTTGGCGATGGACGCGCGAGAGAGCCGGACACGAGAGGAGTCGGCGAGAGATAGCTGCGGGTTTTGCTTCGGCGAGGGGGAAGGCGGGAGAGGAGTCGCTGCCGGTTTTGCTTCGGCGAAGGACGCGAGAGAGAGCCGGACGCACAAGAGACCACTGTGTCCTGCTTCGGCGAGGGGGGAGGTGGGAATGGGGGAGGCGGGAGAGGAGTCGGCGCGAGAGAGAGCTGCGGTCGCGAGAGAGAGAGGGAGGTCGGCGCTGCGGTCGCGAGGGAGGGAGTTGGGTTGAGAAAGACTGAGGCGTCGCGAGGGCTTATGCGATTTTTTTGCCACGCACACAGCCACGGCACCACGCAAAACCTTAGCCACGCACGCAGTCCGTAGCTTTGAGTCCGCAGCAGAGCCCCTCTGTGTGTGTATATATACATATATACACACGGTTCTGCTCTCCTGCAGACCGTGATGTGCGGACTTCCCGTGCGGACCAGACACCCAGACCGATCAGACCCTTGCCTGATCGGTCTGACCCCGTGGTCGCGCACGCGGTCTGTACTGCGCGGTCCACCGGAGAAAGAGCTCTATATATATATATATATATATATATATATATATATATATATATATATACCCCTCTCTCTCTCTCCCTGTGCCCAATCCCTAACCCATCATCGACTCCCTCTCTTCTCCTCTCCTCTTCGCAACCCATCTTCTTCTGATTGGGAATCGCAATCACCAGATCCTCCATCCTAACCTTTCTCTTTACCGCCGCTCACCCTCTCCCCATGCGGCACCATCGATTGTCGACACCCCCATCCACGCAATGCCTCCCTTCATCGGTGTAGTCACGCAGCCATTGACACCAGCTGCAGGAGTGGCCAGCATCGCGGTTACCCGGGGCCGGCCGGTCATCCATCCCTCCTATCCCGATTTTCTTCACTGTCATTGAACGACCACCACCGCCGCTTGACCCGTCGGCGCAATCCTCCGCCCACGCGACCATGGTTGACTGGTTGTTTTGTCGTTAGCCTAGTGGTGTTAACCACAATCCAGGCTCACTTTCCTTTGCTCCCTCTTCGGCCACCGCTGCTCAACATTTGCTCCGCCCACGAGCAAGACACTGGAGGTATCACCTACTGGATGACTCTCTCGAATATCCTCAGTTGCCACTACCTTGACTCGTGATCGATCATTGTCGTGAGCCATCACTGGAAAAGCCGAGTGCTACCAATTGGATTGATTAGACCTGAAATGCCATCTCGAGAAGTATTGGCTGCTGCTGTTGAGTTGACAGAGGCAGAGGGTTTGCTAAGGAAGCTGAGTTGAACATTGACAATGAATTGGTCATTGGCCCTCCTCCTCCTGTCATAATTTTAGAAGCTGCATTTGCAAATGAAGCTAAACGCTTCGAGGAGGTAGCTCGGATTGTTGGTGTTGATGTTGATAAACCATATGACATTCATGGAGTCAATTGGAAGATGTCATCTGAAAATATCAAGAAAAGAACTTTAATTCAGGCTTGTTCGGTTGATTGCAAGGTTTACTTGGATACGTTCTACAATAAACATGGGTACTTCTTACTTAATTCTTATAGATTCATTTACCTTAAATGTATGGTTATTTTAGTATCTGAGTATGTTATTTTTATCTTAAATCTATTCTACTTATTTTTTCTACTTGATACTTATTTTGCTTGATCTTTGAAGAGTAATCCAAAATGTTTCATTTATACAGTCTCAATCTCTTGGCTTCTGATTTAAAAGTGTATTGCTTGTACGCATATACTATAGAACAATCATGTAACCTATCTAGGATTTTGGTTGGCATTAGATAAACCCTACCAAGTAGATTAGTGCATGTTTATTTACTTTGGTGTTGAGTGTGTTTCATATTGTATTGATTACATGGTTTTGGTTTAATTGAGGTTGTGCATATTGTAGACATGCACCATAGCATTGTTTGCATGCCGACGACCACTAGCTCTCTTGTCGTTGAGACGGGTCGTCAGTCTTATGTCCTATTGTGTCATGCTCAGTTAGAGTTTAATGCAGACAGTTGATACTCCCAGAGTGATTGGAGTCCCCACAGATATTTTGGGGTTTTATAGCCATAGGTATTATAACTTTTCAACAGGTATTGTGGTGTATCTGCATAGCCCCAGGTTTTGGCTCTTGTATCTTGTCCACCCAAGTTACCCAATGTAGCGATGGTTGGTGTGTATATTGTGCAGATCATCACATCATGTTCATATTATGCATTGTGCATTTGCTTGTGTTTGCTGCACTTGTTTGAGCTACGTTTGCTGTATTTTATTGATATGCAGATTGATTTAGATTTATTATATGATCTGGATCTGCTCGACAGTACTAGCACTTTACTGAGATATTAGGGGGATTTCTGATCATGTCTCTACATGTTACATTGGTTTTCAGATATGTTTATTTGTACAGTTGTATTTGATTTATGTTATTTACTCAAGAGATTGTATATATACCTTTATTTTTCTAATGATTGTTTTTATTCTTTTATTATACCATGCATTTATCTGTTCTTATACCCGCAGAGTCCACTCGGACTCATCACCCACGTTCTTCTTTTGATTCAGGTAGTCGATAGTTGTGTCTCGTATCGCCAAGAGAAGATCCAGCTATCAGTTCCCCATTTGAATAGTTTCTTTCTATTTTCGTACTTCCGTAGTAATTTTATCCTATTGGTGTCGCTTTAGTTTTATTTTTGTTTTGGATGGTATTCGATTTCTCTATAGACGTGTAATTATTTATTTCTGCAAGATTTTGATTTGTTGCGCTTAGTTTATGGAGATTAACTTATTATGGTTAATGTTAATTAGACATCTTATTAATCTGCGTGAATGTGATTATATAGATGTCAGTCGAGCGTGACTGTGTTGTATATGTGTGGAGATGTATATGTATAAATATTTTAGATTGTCCACCATACAGGGGAGATGTTGCCTGATTTTCGAGTGAGCACGCACTACTAGAAAAATTGCATTCAACAACAGTGAATCACTGTTGTCGTATGCCAAATACCACTGTTGTTAAAGGCCATGTTGTTAAAGGGGGGTCTACGACAACAGTGAATCACTGTTGTCGTTTGGTCTACGACAACAGTTTGACAACAGTTTTCCACTGTTGTCGTATATCACATTCGACAACATTTTGACAACAGTTTTTCACTGTTGTCTTTTATTATATTCGACAACAGTTTTATAACCGTTGTCGTATATCAATAATAACAGTTTATCACTGTTGTCGTTTAGGGTGTTCACTGTTGTCGTTTAGATGAGTTTTAACAACGATGTTTAACTGTTGTCGTATACTGAATTCACCGTTGTCTTCTATTATATTCGATAACAGTTTTACCTATATAGCACTGTTGTCGTTTATCTACAACAACAGTTTAGCTTTAAAAAAACCTGTTGTGCGTTTGTACTGTTCCACAACAGTTTCATACCAATTTGACAACAAAGATATTTCCATTATATTTTCAATTAAAAGGTAATAATTTAACCTCGAAACAAAAACTATATATATCAAGCATCATCAACATATTTACAATAAAGATCCACCACAACCTTTCTACAGACGAAACCACAAAAGTATCTTCTGTCCAAAAACCTTTCTACAGACGAAACCACTAAAGTATCTTCTGACCCAAATTACAAGAGTTCAAATTATATATAATTTTGACCCAACTAAACTTACAATGAAGTTCAAATCACAAAAATTATAGCTTGGAAGGTCATATTAATGGTCTTCGAACATGATCACGAACAAGTCCCTGTAGCTGGAAAAAAGAGAACAAACACTCTAATTAGTTATTCTATTAAATGCATATGTCCAATAAAAAATGATCCATGAAGATATGTATCAACAAACAACAAAAATAACAAACTAACAAACAAACAAACAAAAAAGATATGCATGTATCAGCACTTGCAATTATAAGGAAACTGCTAGCTTGGCTTATCTAGACATTTACAGCATTGCAACCACTTTTCAAGGAAAATACTCAGACGACCATATTAAATATCTGACACATGTTCTTGATTGATTGTTTGTGATTCAGAATCATATTCTGAATCACAAACTGTGTCTGTTTAGGAAAATAAAAAAATATATTGAAGAATTGCATCCAATCAGGGATGTTAGGCAGAACTGCTGAAGCTCCAAAATATATTTTAAAAAAATGTATTGAAGGAATTTCTATTGGATGAATGTGTTTATATTTATGTTAATTTCATACGATCATACAATTAGTCATGCCAAATTCAGTCTGTCCACTACTATTTCGAGTAATATGATATTTGAGTTGAATCGTATCTAGTAGTAAATGCAGCTTGTTGAAAAGTTTAATTCCTAGTGATGAGTTCAGTGATCTGTAGTGGTGATTAGTTTATCCTCCTTAAATGAGAACACTTGAAAGGCTAGGCTGCAAATTCAAGTAGAGATGCAAGAAAGCAACTAAATATCAAGTTTCTGCAGATTTTAGACCACAACATTAAAAGGAATTTGGCCAAACTAGTACGACTCTATTGTTCAATGAATCTACTTGAACATCTAAGTAACTTTCATGTCCACTAAACTAATTGTTCTCCAACGTATAAAAAATAATCTCAGGTTATTGCAAACTATGAACAAAAAACACATTATATGAACAAAAACACATTATATGATTGTACAGAATAAAACATAACAACTTGAAAAAAATTTATAACTAGATAACTTTAAATATTTGAGATAATAAAGAAATTATTACTATCGTTCGGAATGCATCCCCCTCGATTGATGTAACTTCTTTAGTAATTTGCTTCATAAATCTCATCACATAATATCCACATTATTTGGCATCCGGTTGCCTAGGAACCTAAGGCAAAGATAATTCATATTTTTAATGCTTAAAATACCAATAATATTATACACAATAAAAAATTTTGATTTAAATAGAAGTATAAATATCTTAATCACTTCCCACTGTACTTGTTTTCTTCCTTTTCTTCCTTGGAACGAATTAAACAATTTTATTGCTTAACACTGTGCTTCTCCAATAACTTCACTTGCACATGAAAATTATGGAAATCCCACATCAGTAGTGCATCATATTTCATGAAACTGCACAACAAAAATTACTATATATTTTGCTTCCTCCATATAACTTAACAATAAATAGAATGCTTGGAATACAAAAACAAATTCAGTAATGATAGAGAATCTTCTATCTTGGAATCTTTTGATAGCAAGCTACCTAGTAGTCAAGTGGTCTAATTACACCATGCATTCACTATATACAAGTTCTAGCAAATTGCCACGGGAAGGAATACATGTATTGCATCAGTCACTAGATATAAATATGATGCCTCATAAAGAGCATTTTAAAACAGCATGGGAAAATCAATCAAAGCTAATGGAAGCATAGAGCACTGTATGTGAAAACAGCAATAAGTAGGAGACAACTCTGCAGGAAGCTTACGTCCATGGCATTGTGAAGAAGATGTGGAGAGGCACACCAAGAGCTTCGGCAACATGCAAATGTCCTGTAGGAATCAATTATATCAGAAGAGACAAAAAAAAATTGAGCAGTTTTTTTCTATTGAGATCTATATAAATCAAACAAATTTAAATATTATGCACTGCTGAGTTAAAAACCCATAACCTCACTTTAACCACAATGTATGATAGAGACTCTAACACTACCGTTGCCTACGTTCAACGGCATTGCAACCATATAAAGCATAAGTTTAGAATCAACCAAAAGAACTCTCTTATTCAAGTGTCACAAACAAGCATGTCAAAAGAAACTTAAGGCAGAAAACAGAGGGAGTTTTCTCATACATGTTTGATGTCATTTAGAGTAAATCTTCAAAATCAATTTATATTCATTTATAGAAAGTTTCGAATAATCGAATAATCGAATAACAGAGGCAGAAAACACCATGTTATGCTTTTACTGGGTCATCTAGATGCTAAACATCTAAGATAACCCAACTTTCTAGTGTTACTAAATTATTAATTGAAGTTCAAGCTCCGCATGTAGACTAATAATTAATGTGCATATCTTACCATAAGCAGGAGGATTCGCAATAATTGTTTGTGCTCTAAAAGGCATCCCAGTAACCAAATCAGGCTCTGTGCATGTTGGGAGTAGAGAATCAATTATCTCCTTCAGTTGTTTCCTTTGAACATTAATTTCTGCAGGTCCTGATAATATAAAACCCTTGTTTCGTGCCATATCTGTATTCGTAAACATTCTGAAATAATCAATTTGACATATCTATAACTTATTATCCTTTGCAAGTAGGCAATGTAATATTAAACCAAGTCCTGTTCAGATTGCAATGCTCAGTAATGCAAATCGTGTGTGGCTAAAGTATCAAGTTGTGTGCAATGTTTAAACTTATGTTAAATTCTTGACATTTAGAGTCTGGATACTTAGATGGAATATACAAGGGATATGAGAAGTGATAAAAAAAAGTCCACAAATGATAGAGTTCCCCATGAAATTTTGTGATGCTTTCCCTTTTTTCCTTTATATCTTCCTTTCAAGTAATTGGGCCCTTAATGTTGAAATAAATTAGGCCAGACGGAAAGAATCTATAAGCCTATACAAGATATAGCATAAAACCTGTAGAAAAAATGTTAGGTGTATTTTAGACATATAGTAATTGTAATAGGTAATGTATAGTAAGAAACTAGACTAAGACTGGAACATAAGCTTACTGGTTCCCTTGTATGTCAAACAGTAAACACTCATTACTCAATTTCTGCTTCACTGTTTTTAATTTCTTTTTGTTATAGAAGTCATCAAATATCTATGTATGTCTGCATTCGTTATAGATATCACTCTAAAGAACAACTTAATATCATATACAAAGCATATGCAAAGGCATTTGATGCGTTTTTTAGTTTCTTGTTGAACCTATCCATATTGCCTGTGCTATTTCCTTTGAGAACCTAACTTCATTACAACAAACCAAAGAGCATAAGATGCTATAAATCTACTTGTAAACTACTAATAGGGTTGGCAGAAAATTATGCTCTACTGGACAATGTTCTTAGTTTCAAACTCATCAACAATTAGTGAATGAATGAAGTTATCAAGGAATTAGTTGGGTCCTACATAAAAGAAATGATCAAAGCTCAACTAAACCTAGCTAATGCAATTTGGGAATCTAATAGAGCTCACGTACAAGTTTGGGAATCCAAAGGGAAACATCCAAGAATGAAGATCACAACTAAGCCTTACCTGAAAACCCACACACCAAGCTTTCCTCTACCCCTTTCTGTTTCGATCAGAAGAAACCCAGCCACATGCAAGAGCCCTAATTTCCAGAAATCCCTAGGAAGAGGACTAGGTTAGCTCCAACTCACTGTACCAAAAATAATCAATAGCGATCTCAACTCACTAGGAGGGCCGCTGGCAGTGGCACTCAGCCGGGAACAATCAATAGCGATCTCAACTCACTAGGAGGGCCGCTGGCAGTGGCACTCAGCCGGGAAGGAGCAATTCGCCTGTCGTGGCTAGCGATGAAGATGCGGTGTTGACGCAGGGTACTGCTTGCCTGGGCGTCAGTAGCTAGGGCACGCGATCGAGGAAGAAGAAAAGGTAAGTGAGGAGGCGTCGCCTCCATGCTTGCGCGATGAAGAAGAAGAGAGCGAGAGGAGTCGGGGCTCACCTCGCGAGGGTGAAAGGAAGCGCCGCTCTCGGGGCTTCCTTGGACTCGGGCGATGAAGAAGGGGGAGAGGCGTCGACTCGTGGCTGCGAGGGGTTTGTGTGAGAGAAGCGGAAATGGTCGGGGGTTTGGGTGGTTGGCGGGCGAGGAAGAGAAAAGATTAGGGGATTGTGCGACGAGAAAAAAAGATGATTAAGAATCGAAAAATAAGAGAATGAGGATTCAATAGTTCGTTGTTTTTTTGCAGTTGGATATCCACCGTTGATTTTGTTTATTGCTTGAACAACACAACAATACAACAATAACAGTTTAATATAACTGTTGTCTATTGTCATAATAGACAACAGTTTATCACATCAGTTGTTGTAAATCCCGCCTATAGACAACAGTTATTTTATAACTGTTGTCGTTGAGTATACATACGACAATATTTTGTTATTACTGTTGTCTTTTTATGTATACAGACCAACAACAACAACGGTTAATACTAAAACTGTTGTTAAATTGACATAAGACAACACTTTATCAAAAAACCGTTGTCGATTATGTGTTGTTGAATGCAAAAATTCTAGTAGTGACGGGCCTCTCGGAGCGTGATAATTTAGTGGTATCAGAGTGAGGTTGTCAAGGTAACTTGGGACTTTTGTTTCAGACTTTTTGACAAGTTTTTCTGATACCAATTTAGTGGTATCAAAGCGTAGGTTATGATGCCTACTTATATTCATGTTTTGGAATTTTTGAATTTTATCTAATACCAATTTAATGGTATCAGAGTGAGGTTGAGTTTAGATACCTATGGATTTTTACGGAGTTGTTTTTGGTGGGCTATCAGAGCGTCAATTTTATGAGGTTGGCAACGTCTGTATGTGTTGTATTTTTGATTTTTCGAGGTTCTACCTAACACTAGTTTATTAGTACAGATTCGATATTTTCAGATTTTGTAGAGTGGTGGGCCTATAACCCACAGGTTCCAGGTTTTCGAAGTTATTTGGGTATTTATGGATTTGTATGGAGTTTACTTGATATCGATTTATTTGGTATTCGATTTTATGAGAGTCTTGGAACATTCTTAGTTCGTGATTTCAGATTTTTGGAGTTGTACAGAGTCATCTTTCTTAACCCCATGTGCTGGGACTCGGTGATGATGGACTCTTCGGGCGACGAGCAAGTAAGTTGATAAATTTGCTAGTAGTTGTATATTTTAGTAATACTTGTTAAATATTTTAATAGGATAACTCGTGCATAAGAAGTTATCCCTTTTGTTGGTAAGATAGAGATGTGTTCTCATGGTACATAGTGGATGATTTTAGTTGTTCAGAGAAAATGGCAAGTGTGAGTGATGTTTGAAAATAAATTTGAAACTAATGGATATAGTGAAAATGAATATTGGGAAGCATTGAATTTTGATGGTCCGTTGTGGATGACTTTATTGTTGATCAAGAAATAATCAATTCTGAATAAGGTTTAAGGATAAATTGGAATTAGTGGATATGGTGGAAAATGGACTTGTGTGATATATTGCCTTCTAACGATTTATTAGTGGATTCATTTGGTGGATTTATTTGGATTTATTGGCATTGCATGTGGAGGGATAATTACAGATAGTCATCTCGTTAGATTTTGGTGTATATCTTTGATAAGTGACTTAACCTAGATATTTGACATATGGTGATGATGGATATCATGAAACTTCATCTTTATGATATGTAATTTTATTGGTGGATTTATGACGTTATGGGTTGTTAGTTAGAAATTGTCTTTGACTAGTGATTTATGGGCGATAGTGATAGACACGATGATTGGCTATTAGTGATTTGATATATATTTGGAGTCAATGATCTTATGGTTGAGCGCCCTACGTGTGATTTTGATAAGTTTGATAAATGGTATTTGATTGTCAGATGAAAATCTTTATGTTAGTAATCTTCAGTATAGGATTTATATTGAGAACCTCAGTGAGTAGAGAGTTGATGATATATGTTTCGCTTTGCGAACATAATGAATGGATTTAGGATGAATTGATGAAGTGTGGTAGATCTATAGGTTTCATATTTGGATGTAGTTGATTTGTTTGTAGGGATCGGTTTGTGTTTGGTGATATACACTAGTGGAAAAAAGGCTTTTAACACCGGTTATTTTCGACTTTTAACACCGGTTCCGGAACCGGTGTTGATCCAGCCGGCATTGTAAGTATAGACTTTTAACACCGGTTAACAAACCGGTGTAATATATAGATTTAACACCGGTTGATAATCGTTGTTAAAAGTTCAATTATGAGGCGGGAAAGCCATTTTAGACACCGGTTATTTTAAATAACCGGCGTTAAAACATCATTTTTAACACCGGTTCTGGAAACAACCGGTGTCAAAAGTCTTAATTTTTTTATATAAATTTCATATTTATTTTTATTTATAATTTTTCTAGACATATAAAAGAACACAATAATATAATAGTTTATCCATAATCAATAACACACCATGAATTAAGTAAATGCAACATCCAATTAGTTTCAAAAACAAAACAATCTATGTATTTTACAACTATCCATTTTTCTTTCAACAAAAGCAAAATGTAAATCAAATAACACATTATACTCCTACTCGCTATGTGATTTTCCAAGCAAAAACAATGTAGAAGCTTGCCACACGAGTTTGCAAGTAAACGGTCTAGTCCAAGATCAAATAGTGAGGAGTACGTTGCAGATCTTCGACCAGCTTAGCATTCCATCTCTTATAAGCGTCTTGCATATTTCCATACAGTACTTGAGTCAAGCTTGAATTTCTTTTCATGCTTTGGCGTGCAGTGGCTACCAGTCGATTGCGAAGCAACTGTGAGAAAATTCCAATGAAAAAATATCAAATAATGCTACGGAGAGAGAAGCAATATAATCAATCATTCACAATTTGGAGCTTACTTAGTGTTTGAGGGTGGCCAAAATCTCTGCATCATCCTCTTCCTCATGATCTTCATGGGAGCATTCCTCCCCATTACCAGATTCACTGCCAGATGCATCCTCACCGGCCTCTGATGCATTTTCACTGGCATCGGTGGATCGTTGAGGACTTTCTTCATCCTCATCATCAGCATTATTCTCACCAGCAGCATCACCACATCCAGGCCTGACTTGGTACTCTCTGCTAATGGAAACATTTTTCTGCTCGACAGCTGCAATTATGGCAGTGCCTCCAAAAGCCACGAAATTATCCTCTTCAAAATCTCCTGTAGGTCCCAAGCCGGATAAAGGAGGACCATTGAGTTAGGTTGCCAGATAGCATAAAATATAGACAAATGTTATGTATATATGGATAAATTTAGAGAAGGTGAACCAGTCAAATTTGTAAGTCAGACAAGCCAGATCCGGCAGATTCTTTTGGAAGAACCAAATGAGACCCTCATTAGTTTGAAAAGTATGCATTCCAGTTGTATTCTTATATAGTTTAAAAAATGCAAGATTCCAATGCAACAAACATCTCAGCAACCAAAAAATATTGTTTGTCACCCGATTAAACCATTATCATCATCAATAATGCCTGAAATTAAGGCAACATAAGAAAAGAGGCAAAAACGTTTCCAAAACATGGGTAATGCATCTGTCCATACTCTCTTTCAACTATAATGAGCAACAAATTTAGTTCCCAATTGAAGTGGGATAACAATTAATGTTTAATTTCAAAATATTGATCTGCTAACCCAGCTGAAAAGACTTTATATCATATCCAATAAATAACCATAAGGTATAGACCTTGGCAAAACATGGGGCATACTGCCATACTCATATGGCCAAGTATAATATCATGATTCATGCAAACATCAATCATAAGCTATATATCCTGACTCAAACAAGAACAAAATGTCAAAGTTATACCTCTGAAGAAGGTAAAGTTTCACTGGATGCACGGGGTTCACCTTGCAGCTCTGTTCCAACATTGACAGTTCTCAAAGATGCGCCAGTAATCCCTTCCAGATAAAAACCAGAAAATTATAAGAAAAAGGTGAAACAAAAGGAAAGTTAAAAACTTTTGATAAACTAAAAGTAACACCAATACCTGTTATATTCTCCTGATTTGATCGAGTATCAACTTCTTCAGCTCTATTTACAACATTGTTACTATCTGGCAACTCTTCTGAATGCACATTCGGCAATGATCCTCGAGAAACTTCATCAATCATAGGAACACTATTCTGCACAATTCCTTGATGTGGATTATTGATAAGATTTTCACCACGCCAAATGGCATGATCTACATCATGAGAGTAATTTTCAGTAGCAATCACGCCTTCATTTAGTAAGCCAGTTCGGCCACAACCTGCTTGTTCTTGTAGAATATTATTGTCAGTTTTAATTTGCTTAATAGCTCCAGTATTCCCATTGCTTTCAGCCAAATCTGCAATACTGGTTTTGACAACACGACTCTTCAAGTTTATATCTTGTCCATCTCCTACACCTTGATTTCGATTTGGAACACCCAACAGGGACTCCAAAAAGTACTCCATAACTTCATGACTTTGTCCAACTGGTCTGAAGATGTGCACACTTCTCCACTTGAATATTTTATGATTCGATATAAATCCTCGTGAACATCTACATCTGCATACTTAAATTCCATATTGGGAATAATTGGGTGCCTATTTTTGGCAGCAACAGCAAGAAGAATGTCATCGTCCTTCTTCATCTTGTCATTAATTTCTTTAATCTCAGCCAACAAAGCTATTCAAACAATAAACAAACAGATAAACAGGAATGGAGGGGAAAAAAACAAAGAAAATGACATAGAAGGCTAGAATATGTGCATTATCACTTTAATAAGCAATGAGAACTTCTGTTGTTAATGTTTGTCTCTTAAAATACTCAAAAGAACTGTAAACAAAATAACTGATCACATAATTTTTGTGCTCAAATTCTTTGAATCCTGTTGCTTGAAATAGAAACTGCGATGATCAAGTGACTTATGATAATTCTTGGCATATATTCCTGCCCATACTTTATTGAAATCTGACCGACACCTAGACCATTCCTCTTGTTTTTGCTTCAGACGAGTTAATATGACTGGCAATGCAAGACTAGCATTTTTCTGAATTACATCCATGACATCAAGACCATGGTCTCCATATAGACGTTCAATACATCTCATGTTCAGAGCTATTTAAGAAGGAGAAAGAAACAGAGAAATTCAAGTCAATGAAAAGATAAGCATGTAGTCAAAGTAATGCAGTAAAATGCTTAAATGAAACATATGCCACAATTTAATAGGTGAAATTGTGATGTATACTAACAAGTAAGATGGTCTTCAATGCGTATAGTATTGGCAGGATCTTGCATCATTTCCAGCAGTTCCTCAACACGCTTAGTGGTGGTATTCACTGATTCCAATAACATATTCTCAACACGCTTAGTGGTATAGTATTGGAGCTTCTTCTGGGAAATGGTTTCTCAAGTTTTTAATTCCTTAGCTATCGTTCATTCTAGAGATTTTTGTTACTGTTCATGAGAAGTGAAAGGTTTACATTGAAATAGAGGGTTTCATAAATTGCACTGTGATTCTGCATCCTTCTGAACAAGCTTTGGAAAAGTATAACTGATATGCAGATAAATTTCTGAAGCAACGATCAATACCTGATGCCTGCACTGAAACCACTGGTCCAATCTTGCTTGTAGCACATCAATCTCCCTTGAAGATCATTCTTGATTCCGTGAAAAGGCTCGAACGTTTCCTCCTTGTTCGTGCTCATTTTGATGGCTTCAATGATGCATAAATGAAGTTTATGAATACTAGTGCCTGGTCTTGTTATCACACCATTAGCTTTATTATAATCTTTTTGAAAAAAATAGTTACCATTTATAAAATCAGCCCCTTCCAAGGACACAGTTTAGCTAATCATAAATTAATTAGATAAGTAGCTAATTAACTACTAACTGTAAAAGAGACTAATCGCTAAAGAGTAACCCTAACAATCACATTTTAATTAATCCTTCCTTATTTAAAGTTTAGATCCAACCAGAGCTCCCAAGCAACATATTACCCAGCACAAAACATAAGATATAGAAACATAACGAGACAATCATTCCAACCTGAGGCTTTACACCCAACCAATTAGGTATAATTTTCCTAAACACCAACATCTACAAGCCTAATCCATTCAACACAAGGTACATATAGAGATTGATAGAAATATTACTAAGTTCTTGAAAATTATTAAACAAATCCATTCAACCCTGTATGTCTCGGCTTACCATGACATTTTACCAACTCCTGATAATTTTCCTGACCTTTTTTTCTCTCTGGTTTCTATAACTTTGCAACTTTGAATCTTAAGCATTAATTTGAACTGACTTGGCATCCAGCTCCTTGGTTAGTTGATCGAGTGAACTGTTTAATCTCATCCTCATCAAGCAAGACTAAAAAGTCTAGCAGTTACCTTATTGACTTAAATCTATAAGATTGTTTCCTATAACAATCAACTTCTGGGACATTGCACACTAAATATTTGAGCTTGTATTTGTACAAATTACAGAAAGTAGCCCGAGGACCAAAGGTTCTGGTGATGATTGGAGATCGGCATTCGATGCTGCAGCAAATGGATCAGTTGACGGCTCGTATACCGACTCGTCTAGGTCCAGAAGCAGCAGCAACCGGCGGCATGGCACCCCAACTCAGAATGGCGATGCAAGTTCAGGAGCAAACTCTGGTAGTCGTCGTACTCCAAACAGGTTGCCGCCCGCTCCACCACAAAGCACTTCAGCTACGTACAGATACTAGAGTCCATTGATGGATGCCTTTGGAGTAAGTATTCCTCTGTTACTTGATTACTTAACTACACTACATGTATGCCTAAGCCATTCCAATCATGTCTACACACGGCACGGTATCAAGACCACTAACCACCAACTATACAACACAATTTAATCAGAATTCCTACCCTACAGCAACCATCAACCAAAACTAAATTAATAAAAGTATCTCACGCATAAAATTGTTTGTGTTATACCCTTATCCTTTAATCCACAGAAACCACAAAACATCCCTAGGATGTTATACACTTATCCTTTAATTCACAGCAACCCTAATCCCTCACCTTATGGGCGCTGACAAGCAGGAAGGAGGCGTTGGCGGCGGTGCTGAAATCGTGAGGCAGAGGAAATTAGCAGTCGGGCGTTGAAGCTGCTCTGAGGTGGATCCTCGGCGTCGCCTCGCTCGCGTGTGGAGGAAGTCGCACGGTTGCGATGCGCTGGTTGTGCGTGTCGGAGAAGAAGAAGGGGGGAAAAAATGGAGAAGGTAGGGCGGCGGTGGCTGTCGCAAGGTAGAGGCGACGGCGACGGCTAGGGCGCGACGACGTCGGGGAGAAACCGAAGAGAATCGGGCGGCGTCAAGGCAGAACCGGTGTTTTATAATTGACATGTATGACTTAATTAAGAAGAAGGCACGCGCGCGAAAAATATATGACCACGGTTATTTACAAAATCATAGTCAAATATATTTTTAACACCGGTTGTTAAAAGAACCGGTGTTAAAAGTATTTTAAAGTTTAAATAATTATAACATATGACCCCGATTATTTATAAAACCGTAGTTAAATATATTTTTAACACCGGTTGTTAAAAGAACCGGTGTTAAAAGTATTTTAAAGTTCAAATAATTACAAAAATGCCACCACCTTTTTTTTAACACCGGTTTTAATACAACCGGTGTTAAAAGCCGTTGTTAAAGGTCTTTTTTGTACTAGTGAAACAAGATGGACTGTTAAGTGAAGCATAATATCGAAAAACGATGGGGGAAAATACTGCTCCAATAAGCAGAGTGTAACTACCAAGTCAGATTGTAGCTTATTTAACTTGGCTACATCTATAACCTTGCAACAAATATCTTTGAAGAAGAAGCACAATCTTATGATAGCATATCTAACATGTTTTGGCAATGCATCATGTATGACTATTGGCAGGAAATACTGTATTAGAATATGACAATCATGGGATTTCAAGCTAGTTAACTTAAGCTCATCCATGCAAACAAGATTCTTTATGTTTGAAGAGAAACCTTCTGGAACTTTTATATCCTTTAATGACTTACACACTTGTAACTTTTCTTTTTTTGTGAATGAACACGCAGCATGAGGAAGATATGTTTTTTCTCCCCAACTGTAGGTGCCAATTAAGGCCTAATACCCATCCTAACCATGTCCAACCTAGCTACCACGCTATCTTTAGTTTTTCCTTTAACATTCATCAAGGAATTAATGAGGGATTCGCAGATATTTTTCTCTATGTGCATAACATCAAGACAATGTCTAACATGCAAGTATTTTTAGTAAGGAATATTGAAAAAAGATTGACTTTTTCTTCCAACATTTTCTAAAATTTGTTGCACTTACATCTTTTTCTTCTATATTGACTTCCAACTTATTAGCTTTTGCATTCTTTCTTTTTTCACCTCTCACACTTAGTTTCATTCCAAACTCAAATTTTATGTCAGAAAGCTTGTCAAACAAATTAATCCCAGATAATGGTTTAGCTGCTTCTCCAAGTTCCTCCATGCCATTAAACTCCATCATTTGCCTTCGATATAGATGAAACTGTGATAGGAATTTTCTATGACCGGTAAATGACATTTTCTTCCCATTTTCCATGTGCTTTGCATAAGTATTTTCTCCACATATTGGACATGCATAATAACCATGTGTAGTGTATCCACTAAGGTTACCATAGGCAGGAAGTCATTGATGGTCCATAATAAGACTGCTTTAAGAGTGAAGAACTATCTCCGATAAGTATCATATACTCCATCAACTCCTTCACAATCATTGCAAATCTTCAACTAACACCTCTAGATAGACATCAATATCGTTTCCTGGTTGCTTAGGCCCTGAAATGAGCATAATTAGCATCATAAATTTCCTCTTCATGCATATGTTTGGAGGTAGATTATAGTTGGCCAACATAATTGGCCAGCAACTGTACCGACTACTTAAGTTGCTATGAGGAGTTATGCCATCAGCTGCAAGTGCTAAACGAAGATTTCTTGGCTCACTTTCAAAGTCAGGCCACATATGATCCACTAACTTCCATGATAGCGAATCAACTGGATGACGTAACTGACCAGCAACTCTGGTGGTATCTGCATGCCATGTTAAATTTTTTGATGTCTCTAAAGATTTAAACATGCGCTTAAATCTTGGTATGGGAGGAAAATACCAAACCACCTTGACAGGAACATCTTTCTTCTCAACTTTGTTCTTGGTTAGCATCCACCGTGACAAACCACAATTAGGACAGTTTATGTAGTCTTTATATTGCTTCCTATAAAGAATGCAATCATTAGAACAAGTATGAATCTTTTCATGAGTTAACGCCAAACAACTCAACGTCCTTTTTCCATCATACATTGAGGATAGTAGATTGTGATCATTTGGCAGCATATCCCCAAAATCCATTAGTAGATCTGAAAATAACGCATCACTCATTCCATGTCTTGCTTTTGTTAAATATAGGAAATAGAAGGGGGGTTTTGCAAATAGGTTTATATATATATATATATATATATATATATATATATATATATATATATATATATATATATATATATATAATCAAAATTTCTCAAATTCCTCACTTAATCTCTCTTCTTCCCTGTCGACCTCACCTCGACGGTTTCCCCCTGCGAAAAAAACCCTAGTCACCTTCTCTTCTCCTCATCGCTTCCACCGATCAGTGCTTGCTCTTCTTCCCCGCGCAAGCAAACGTCGCCGTCCTTATCTTCTTCCTTTCCTCGCCGGCGCATCTCAAAAGGTAAGATTGTGTGTTGGGCCCTTTGCTCTCTTCGTGTTGGGTGGTTGCCGGAAGCAACAAGGGGAAAGATCTGAGTTGTTGCCGAAGGTAATAGGAGATGTTGTGAGTTCGGCAGCAGAGGAGAAGAAAGTGAGTTGGGGTTGAATTGTTGCCGAAGGCAACAGAGAAAAGAAAATTAAATAAATAAAGGAGTAGCCAACGGTGAAAAAAAACAACAATATGAGCGGTAGTGAGAGTATATATATATATATATATATATATATATATATATATATATATATATATATATAGGGTTATAAAGGTGTAAGCGTGTGTTACTTTGGGTATTGAGTTGATTACTCGGATTAGGTTTAAGCTAGGTCTAACATGAACCTAATCCTATAATCATGGTAACTTGAAACAATTCGAGTTAAACATTTAATTATGGTTGTGATTAATTAAATGTAAAGGGATAACTAGGACGCCTTAATTAATTAGGATAGTTCGTTTAGCTAAGTATCATGTAGCATAGTAGCTAAATTTATGTCTTTGATTACAGGACCCTGATTGGATACAGATTATCTGGACGGGAGGTTCTCTCAAAGATTACACGGCATTTACGAGGCGGGTACTTTCTGACTTATCTCTGTAGATATTTCAGATTTCTATGTATGGTTCCCTACATGGATAGTTGTAGGATTTACCTTTATCTGCCTCTTGGTTATCCTGCTTGGTACTTATTGCTTGACCTTGGCATGCTCAAATTTATTTTCTATACAGTCTCTATGCTTGATATTCTGATTCTGGATAGTAGACATGTTTGTCGATACCTAGCATTTTTGCATTCCTAGTAGGTTATTGGTATATCATGATTTATGATTCAGACCAGTGCATATTGTTTGAGGTTATTCGATGGGTGTTAGCATCATACACCATCTTTGCATTATTGCATAACTGACAATCTCTGGGCTCCCTTGTGGTTGAGATAAATTGTCAGTCATATCAGGATTTGCACACACTGTCACTCATGGGTTAGTGGTACTATCAAGAGGGTGTGTGCAGTTGCCCTGTCATGGCTCTGCTTGGCCGCTCACGGGTAGTGGTTCCACAGCGTGGTAGCAAACAGAGATCCCTCCTCTTTCCCGTGATACGAGGAGATGAGAGCGGTGCTCCCTCATATGATTTGAGGTAGGACGAGTGTGACCTCCGCCAGCATCCTGTCCACTCGATCACTCAGGAGCAGTGACGACAGAGTGTGTACAGTTGTCATAGCCCTACACACTCGACCTCACCCATGACCGGTGACGGTGGCTGACTGGTGTCAAGGGTGGCCATGTCATTGCATCATGTGCACGATTGTATAATTTGCATTGTTTGTATTTGTTGCACTTGTTTGAGCTATATTTGCTGCATTTGGATGACATACACATACAGGAGGGATGTTATTTGTTATGGTCTGGTGACCAATCATGCAGGGCATGATGCGGGTATATTTTGCATGTAGCATACCGATCATATATTCTATTTTTCCTTGGAGACTATACCTGCTTGCTCCTATGTTGATATTGTATCGCCTTTTTACTGCCATGCATATCTATCTGTTTATATATCCGTAGAGTCCCCCTGGACTCATAATCGTTTGCCTGTTTTTCCTTTTCAGGATGATGTCGCCAGGAGAGCCCAGTCGCTGGTCCCGTTAATCTTGTAGTGTTTTTATTTCGTCCGTATTTTCCTTTAGTTATAGTTGGGATGTATTGCTCATTTTATACATCTTGGTAAACTTGTCGCACATATTCTGTTTTATGTATTTTGCATCGTCGGTCTACCCAAAGGGCAACTTGGGGTTTATTTTTACAGTATAGGCATTGGTATATGTTTTTGATAGTGTCGATGGTTTGTTTATTCCTTTATTTATGATATAGTTTGATCATATATATCTGTGGTGGCCGTGGAGGTCGTTTGGTGTATGTATAATGTTGAGATTGTCCGTCGTACAGGGGAGGGGCTGCCCGATTTTCGTCGGACATGCAGCCCCTCGGGGCGTGACGATTTATTTGGTATCCAAGCGAGGTTTTGTCGAGTCTTTTCAGATTTGTTCGGAGTCATTTTCTTGATGTCGTCATGTTTGGGACATAGCGCGATGGGACTTCTCTACGCGGCAAATAGGTAAAGGTTTATCTTCTTGAACTTTTCATGATATGTTGGTATTGTCTTAACAAGATGCCTCGTCGTATTGAGTTGACTCCACCTCGACGTGGCGGTCAGGGATGACCGCCTAGGCGGCCACGCAAGACAGTGGGAGCTGGGACTTCCAGTCAGGCAACACGGTATACTGAGAGGCCGACTGAGGTAGCCCTTGTACACCAGAGTATTCCAGGGGGTCAGGATCCTCAGCCAGTGGGAGTTCCTTCCCCATTTCAGTCGTCGATTCCCTCAATTTCACCGATACCGCCTGTTCCTGTGAGTTTCACAGTTTCGTCAGGGTTGCCACCTCCAGCATGTACTACAGTTCCACATGTGGTATCTACTCCGGTTTATACCACAGTTCCACCCGTGGCATCTACTCCAGTACCTCCCACCGTCCCATCCGCGGGGTGGTCAACCGTACCACCTATGATGGCTACGACAGCTTTTCCAGCAGTACCGCCTATGGTAGCCGCTGCCCCTATGGGCTGACCTTTGGATAGATCACGGATCCCTGCCTTAGCGGCGTCGGTGAAGGGTTAGTTTACCTTATTCCACGGAGGGGCAGATCCGAGTGTCGCCCGCTCTTGGATCGAGACTATGGAGGGTACTTTTCGCTACCACACCTGTTTAGACTGGGAGAGGGCAGAGCTTGCTGCCTATCATCTTCTTGACGAGGTTGCCACCTGGTGGACTATGCAGAGTACAGTCATTGGTGAGCAGCACGTCACCTAGGCTGCTTTTGGGGCTGCCTTCGAGAGGCAGTACCTTCCTGGGGCGTATCGAGTGGCTAAATAACAGGAGTTCTTGAAGCTCCAGCAGGGAGATCGTACTGTTATGGAGTATAATGCGGAGTTTTGCCGATTGGCCGAGTATTGCCCCCAGCTTGTTGCAGAGGACAGTGAGCGGATGGAACAGTTTAAGTTGGGACTAGCAGGATATATTCAAGTTCGGATGGCTGGTTTAAACATAATATCTTATCGAGACGCATTGGACAAGGCCATTATGATTGAGATGACCCAGAAGAGGATATACGGAGACAAGAAGAAGGGTAAGCAGCTGACTCAGGATACATCTCAGACTCAGCAGCTGCAAATTACTGGACAGAAGCGGGGCAGTCAGAACCAGTCAGCTCAGGGTACTTCTGGGGCATCTGCTAGACCTCAGAAGTCAGGACGATCATCGACAGGACATTTCTGTTCTTCCCAGCAAAACCAGAAGAAGGCAGCTAGTGGCACTCATTGTGCACAGTGTGGATCGCAAGAGCATGTTAGAGCATACTGTACACTGGGGCAGGTGGTTTGCTATTATTGCAAACTGCCAGGACATATGAGCCGAGATTGTGCACTGAAGGCACAACATGTAGCTATGGGGGTCGTCATTCCAGGAGGACATTTTGGGTCAACAGAGTCTCAAAGAGGAGGGTAGAAAGCCCAGACTTCATTCTGGCAGCAGAGGACAACTCCTCCCCCAGCACATTCATATCGTCCACAGTTGACACCACTCCCTCCAGAACATGTGTGTTGTATGCATGGGCACGAGCACACCTATAGTCTAACCGCATCTCAGGGTTCGACTTCAGGATCTCTGTATCCATCTTACCCAGCCTATCAGCCTCCGGCATATCAGCGTGCAGCCTGTCCACCTTCAGCATATCAGCCTGTAGCCTATCACCCTCCAACCTATCAGCCAGCAGTATATCAGCCACAGCAGACTACCGGACCCTCAGTACCTCAGCCTCAGCCGATTTTGGCCTTACCCTCCACAGTTCTAGAGACAGGGCACGTGTACGCAGTGTCACGCCCCGAGACCATTGCAGCCGCTGATCCAATATAAAATCGGACAGCATCTCCCCTGTCCGGCGGACAATTTACACAACCATACAACACACGCAGTTTATAAATTGGCCTCAGGCCTCAAAACAGATATATAATATATGAAAATGAACATATCGAAATGCTAAAACTCTGTAATACTCACCTGAGTTGCCCCCTGGGAAGGTGCGTAGCAAAACCACAAGCACAAAGACCAACAGAGGCTCAAAAATACAATACCGTACGAATAGATCCAATACAAGCCCATGATATATGAAACGAATACAAAACGTAGACTATACTATCAAAGAAAACAAAACCAGCGGAAGCATCCATCCAAATGGAGTCGTGGGGACCTGGGACTGGCAACTGGGCTCCTCCGGAGAGCTATCAACCTGAAAACAAAAATATTACGACGGGTGGTGAGTCCAAGTGGACTCGCGGGTATATAGAAAGATATGCATAGCTGAAAAGTAGCTAAAGCAGCTATATAGAAACAACAGGATACAGTCTCCATAATAATATCAGAAGCATGCATAACTGAAATAATAAAGGACTGTACATACCAGAAATCAGTCCATCATGATCATAATAGGGCTCGTACCATACGAGCAAGTGCAGGGTCAACAAACCATACCAAAAGTAGCTCCTGTATGTGCATGTCAAACAAGTGCAGCAAGTAAATGTAGCAAACACAATCAATGCACAAATGCATCATATGCACATGATGCAATGTCATGGTCACCCCCTAACTCCAGTCAAGCCACCGAGACAGGCGATACTGTGTCGGCCGAGTGGGTAGAGCCGTGATACTGTCAGCACTATGCCATCACTGCTCCTGAGTGACCGAGTGGACAGGATGCTGGTGGAACTATCGCTCCGCCCCATATATATATGAGGGAGATATCTCTCTCATCCTCTCTGGTCTATGGGTAGAGAAGGGATCCCTGCCTGCTACCACGCTCCAAAACT
This sequence comes from Boesenbergia rotunda, assembly GCA_024364735.1. Classification (NCBI taxonomy): domain Eukaryota; kingdom Viridiplantae; phylum Streptophyta; class Magnoliopsida; order Zingiberales; family Zingiberaceae; genus Boesenbergia; species Boesenbergia rotunda. Next base: position 72,378 of record JAGFNQ010002628.1, on the reverse strand, counting down.
ACTACCCATGAGCGGACGAGCGGAGCAGTACAGAGCAAATGCACACACCCAGCGGTATCCACTAACCCATGAGTGGTCGTGTGTGCATATCATGTGCCGGAAGACAATTAGGCTCAACCACAAGGGAGTCAGCTGATCGCCAGCATGCAACAGTGCAGGTATGGTGCATGGCTAACACATGCAACCCCTACCAGATCATCGACACATAACTCAACCTATTATGCACAGGTCATATGTATGCATCATAACCCAATCAATCCTATAACCAGATACACGTGCAAGTATGAATAAACTCAACCAATGCAGATATCAGGGGACATACCACAATAACCCAAATCAGTCCACATCTAGACACATGTGCAAATATGACCAAAATCAACCAATGCAACCATACAATGGTAGGCTAATCTATATCCACATACTCATGCTCATACCAATGCTATACAGATTCAGATAACAAATAAACGAGACTGTATAGAAGTAAATGTAGATCATATCCAAGGTCAAGCATAAGTATCAAGCAGGATAACAAAATGGTAGCAGATAAATGTCAATATCAGCCTACTGCATAAATAACTAGTCATGCATAAAGATAAAGTGGACTACAGAATACAAGCAAGAAGTACCCGCCTCCAAGAGTAGTGAAGTCCGTATCAAGCAGAAAGAACCACCCGTCAATAATAATCCAATCAAGCTCCTGTATCAAGGATGTATTTAATTAGCTATTATACAAATGATAGCTAGCTAATAAATCCCTAAACCAAGCTCGGGTTAACCTAACAATTTCCTTTCCATTTAATTACCTCTAATTAAATGATAGGTTTCTAATTACTCCGCGTAATTAAGATTAGGTTCATTTCCAATTCAACCTCATCAAGATTAGGTTATTAGGTTTGAATCCTTTATTACTGATTAATCCCTAATTAAACCAAATTATCACAATCAGGTTCAACTTAGGTTTAATCTAACCCTAACCTAACCCAAAACACAGATCCATATCCAAACATCAAATTCAAAATAATTTCTCAAACCCGGACCTGATGAATCTGTGCAAGTGTGGAGCTCAATTAGATGGAGACCGAAATCCCAACAAACCCAAATGGAAACTCACTACAGCTACTCCATCACAGGGAAATAACCAGAGCTAACAAGTAAAGAAAGACATCTCCTTACTTGAGCCCAAGCAGGTCTCCACAACAAAAGCTCTCGATCACACAGAAAAATGGCACACACCAACCAGAAACAAATGCCCAAGTTTTCAACAGCAATTCCAAGAAGAAGGAGCTACTACAACAACCAAATCACACTCCAATTCCCTGATCCTAAGTTCCAAATCCATCATCACGTCATTTGTAGCAATCACTCAGAACCTAAGCAATAACACTCTCAATTCATTCGAAATGAACCAAATTCTTACCTTAGTTGGACGCCAGCAGGGACGCCAATCGATTCCGATGAAGCCAACCACTGGGGAAGGAGATCTACCAAATCAGTTCTGCCCCCAACTCGAAACTAAGAGCTCACTCCACTATTGAGACCATCCCTCCAAAAGGATGAGAGTAGGCTGTCGTCGGGAGGAAGAAGAATCACCCCTAACACCAGTCATCGGTACCAGTTCCCCCGCTCCTCCACCGTGCTCAGATCACCTGCTCAGATTCAGAAGTGAGTTCGGGCAGAGGGAAGAAGGAGAAAGAAGCTAGGGATTCCACCGTCGCAACCCATCACAAATCGCACTTGGCGTCGCAGCTCCTTCACACATGGAGGTGGAAGGAAGAGGGAACTCGCAACAGGGCTTGGCGTCGATCTAGGGCTCACAAGGGGGTCATCGGTGCTGGTGGTCGGCGCCGAGCGACTGATGCGGCTAGGGTTTCTCGGCTCCGGTGGTTAGTGGAAGGCGGCCGATCGTCGAAGGAGAAAAGAGGAGGAGAGACGCTCGGGCGTGGCGTGGACAGCGGCGGACACACACTGAGCCCTAACCGGCTTCGGCTTTTAAGTTGGTCATTTTGCATTTTACCCCCTCCAAATTCGCTAATTCACTCTAAGCCCTTGGCCTTAGGGTTTTAAGCCATTTAACCTCAGAATTTAGCTCTTATTAAATTCTAAGCCCTCGAAACTTAAGTTTCAAGGTAATTTAATCCTCTAACATCAAGTTAGGGTTTTGGAAACCCTAACTCTTATCCCGAAAAATTCTCCGAGGCAGGATGAAAATGTCGGATTTAACACGCAGTCACCAGAGAGGAGGCTCAGAGGGCCGATGGATCGGCCTTTAATGGTTTGGTTCATCTTTATTCATTTCCTGCAGAGTTATTAGTAGATATTGGTAGTTCTTACTCCTTTATTTCTCGTATATTTATGAGTAAGATTGGTAGGATACCTACTACTAGACTACTACATCTATCAGTGTCCTTACTGTCCGGAGAGATTATGAGCATTACTCAGGAGGTCAGAGCGTGCCTCTTGGATTTTAGTACTGTTACCCTCACCGTCGACTTATTGGTTCTGGAGATGGTGGAGTTTGACGTCATCCTTGGCATGGATTGGCTGAAAATTTATCATGCCACAGTTGATTGTCAGGCGAGGGTGGTCACGTTTCAACCCCTGAACCAACCCTCGTGGAATTTCACTTGCATCAAAGATGATGGTATATCGATTATATCTGTTAAATCCGACATTTTTTACTTGGTTTCGAAAAATTTTCGGAAGGTTACCGGGCATATTTGGGCTTGTCAGGCCCTTGGACTTAGTTTAAAGGATTAAAATGGTTAAATGAATAAGGAATTTTAAAACCGAAGGACTAGATTGCAAACACTGAAACTATTTGGGCTTAAGTGTAAAAATGCCTTTCCCATAAGCCATAACCTAAACTCACCCCATTCGGCCGCCCCACTCACGCCGATCACCTCCCCCTTTCTCTTCTCTCCACCTCTGCCCGAGCTCTCTGTGTCGCACGCGAGCCACGTTCCCCAGACGATCTTTTCTCCCTCAACAACTTCACTCGAGGACGCCTCCACGCGCAGGGAGAGGAGGGCTTGATCCAGCTCGTTCGATGGAGGGATTCTTGCGCTCCTCTTCTCGATCCGACACCCCGAGCGGAGGGAATGAAGAGCAACGATCGGTGAAGTGGGAGGTCTAGCTTCTTCTTCTTCTCTTCTTCGCCGCGGCCAAGAAGACATCCGTCAGATCTGTAGATTGAGCGGAGGAAGGGAGTTCGTTGTGCGATTTCATTTGAGGTAAGGATTTGGATCTTGTCATGGAATCTCTCTATTTAGTACTTGTTGTATTGATGCTTAGGTATTAATCTGTGAAGGGAGTTGATAGAAATTTCACATATGCTTAAGATTTGTGGACGAACTGTGCGATTGTGTCTTGGATTTCAACTTTGGTTCATGTGCTATTTTGGATTACTGGAGTTTTCTTTTCGGTTTGGGATTATTTTCAGATTTTGGGTTTTGCGGTTATGGAATTTATTCTAGGTCATGATCTTATTTTGGTTGGTTTTGAGCTTTGATCCGGATATGTTGTGGGATTGAGATGAGCTTCCCTTGTGGATTGATCTGTGCTGCTTAGGTTTCAGATGAGGTTTTTGCTATGAGTTTATATCAATTGCTCTACTTTGACTTTGATTTGGAATGGAATTATTTAATGCTTAGTGTTGAAATTGGATTTGGGTTTGTGATAGGTGTTGATCTGCCGTGACCTTCAAGGGAGGTAAGGAATGGTTGATTCGGGATTTTATTTTGTTGGTTGGAATCGATACAGAGATTGTGAACCCGTAGGTTAGCATCTGTTATAGTGGTAGGAAAAGAATTATGGTTGGAGGATTAATGTTTTGCTTTATTGAAGGTGATATTGGTTTAATTTGGATTTTAGATCAATGTATGTAGTTTGAAATTTAGAGATTGTTTGAAGTTTTGAGATAGGATATCTCTGTGGTGTAAGCTTCTATATCTTATTTTGCTTGTGAGAGCTTAATTCGGTATTGATTGGGCTAGGATGATTTGGGGTAAAACCCACCCTTGATCTATTGTAATTGGGTGTTTGATTCGATGATGAAATGTAAATTGGGAAAGGTGGTGGATCATAATTGAGTTGACCACTTAGGTTAAACTTAGGCTTAAATTTGAAACCAAATCCTAAATAAGCGTGGGTTAATCATTTAATTAGATGTAATTAAATGAAATGAGATGAGTAGGTTAACCCTAAAATGGTTTAGGGATCTGTTTAGCTACTTGATAATTGTTAAAATAGCTAAAATTATGCCCGTTGATACAGGACATTGATCACTTTTGGACTTCGGGACGGGAGGTTCTCATTTGATACGGACTTCACTTACTTGGAGGCGGGTACTTCTTGCTTGTCTTCATTAGATCCACGTTATCTTTATGCATGGCTATTTGTTATTGATGCAGTAGGCTGATATTGACCTTTATCTGCTACCGTTTTGTTATCCTGATTGATACTTATGCTTGACCTTGGATATGATCTGAATTTCTTTCTATACAGTCTCGTTTATTGTTATCTGATTCTGTATAGCATTGGTATGAGTATGAGTATGTGGATAGGGATTAGCATACCATTGTATGGTTGCATTGGTTGATTCCAGTCATACTTGCACGTGTGTCTAGATATGGACTGATTGGGTTATTGTGGCATGTCACCTGATATTTGCATTGGTTGATTCCAGTCATACCTGCACGTGTGTCTAGATATGGACTGATTGGGTTATTGTGGCATGTCACCTGATATCTGCATTGGTTGATTCTGCTATTACTTGCATGTTCACTTAGATGCATGATGGTTAGGTTATTATACCTGTGATTGACCTGTGCATGTTATGTTGAGTTATGTATGATGACCTAGTAGGGGTTGCATGTGTTTGAGTCATGCACCATACCTGCACTGTTGCATGCCGGCGATCAGCGACTCCCTTGTGGTTGAGCCTATCGTCTTCTGGTACATGATATGCACACACGGCCACTCATGGGTTAGTGGATACCGTTGGGTGTGTGCATTTGCCCGGTATTGCTCCGCACGGTCACTATTTGGAGGGTGGTTCCAGTGCATGGTAGCAGCTAGGGATCCCTTCTCTTCCCATAGACCAGAGGAGATGAGAGCGACGCTCCCTCATATATACATGGGGTAGGGGGCGGTCCCCCGCCAGCATCCTGTCCACTCGGTCACTCAGGAGCAGTGATAGCAGAGTGCGTACAGTGTCACAGCTCTTCCCACTCGGCCGACACAGTATCGCCTGTCTCGGTGGCTTGACTGGAGTTAGGGGGTGACCATGACATTGCATCATGTGCATATGATGCATTGTGCATTTTCATTGTGATTGCTGCATTTATTTGCTGCACTTGTTTGACATGCATGTACAGGATATGCTTATGTGTGGTTTGATGACCCTGCACTAGCTCGTGTCGGTACGAGTCTTTTATGGTATAGTGATTTCTGGTATGTACAGTCAGTTATTACTTTCAGTTATGCATATTCTACTATTCCTGTTGAGACTATATCCTGTTGTTTCTTTATAGCTTATTCAGCTATTTTGTTCAGCCATGCATATCTATCTATATACCCGCGAGTCCACTTGGACTCACCACCCGTCGTAATATTTTTTGTTTTCAGGTTGATAGCTTGCCGGAGGAGTCCAGTTGCCGGTCCCGGGTCCCCACGACTCCATTTGGATGGGAGCTTCCGCTGGTTTTGTTTTCTTTTGATAGCATTGTCTATGTTTTGTATTTCGTTTTGTTACCGTGGGCTTGTATTGGATTTATTCGTACGATATTGTATTTTTGAGTCCTCTGTTGGACTATGTGTTGATTGTTTTGCTACGCGCCTGCCCAGGGGGCAGCTCAGGTGAGTTTTATGTTTCAGTGTTGCGTTGTTTCATTCTCTTATGTGTTATATATACCTGTTTTGAGGCCTGAGGCCTAATTATAAACTGCGTGTATTGTATATTTGTGTAAATTGTCCGCCGGACAGGGGAGTTGCTGTCCGATTTTATATTGGATCAGCGGCTCCAATGGTCTCGGGGCGTGACAATATCAGTGCTCCAGGCGCAGAGACTCCTATCGCGTGGTTGTCAGGGGTTTATGTTATCGCTGATCAGTACCGAAGTCAGCAGTAGCACCTAGCTTTCGGATGCTCCAGTTGTCCGAGAGTTTCCAGATGTATTTCCAGAGGAGCTATAAGGTTTTCCTCCCAGAAGGCAAGTGGAATTCACTATCGAGGTGATTCCGGGGACTGCGCCGACATTAAAAGCTCTATACCGTATGACACCGAAAGAATTGGATGAGCTGAAGGTCCAGTTGCAGGAATTATTGGATAGAGGATTTATCTGGCCTAGTATATCTCCATGGGTTCTCCTGTTTTGTTTGTGAAGAAAAAGGATGGTTCTATGAGATTGTGCATCGACTACAGGCAGTTGAATGCAGTGACCATCAAGAATAAGCACCACCTGGACTCACTACCCCTTTCATCTATCTTTTTATAAGTCACACGTTTATCTATCTGATTACCCCAGAGTCCACCTGGACTCACTTGTACGGCCGGTGTCGTCAATAGAGGGGGGGTGAATATCGACTCGTAAAAATTCTTCGTTAACACGTCGGAAACTTCGATGTTCATTCTAGACAAAGAGTTAGTGTGCAGCAAAAAATAGAAAGAACGAAAACCAAACCAACACAGACGGCAAGAGGGTTTTACATGGTTCCCAACCCCCCAGGGTCAGTACGTCCAAGGCCTAAGCACGGGAAGCGCCCGTCCACTAATGGTCTCCTTTCCGGACTTTCCGGAGGCTGAGAAACCAGTCTTACAGTTCAAGTTTTACAATCACAAGATTAAGAAAATTAAGTGCTTGAAATAAATGCAAACCAAACAAAAAATAAAAGACCCATCCGATCTGGAACTCCGAAGTGCAGCGCACTTCCTCCTGGAGCCTCCTTGGTCACGGAGCTTCGTCTCTAGCGCTTTTTCTTCGCTCAGAATGCTTATAATGTCATAGCAGTTGATGTTCTGAGTTGAGGGGTTGAAGCCCCTTTTATAGCTTCTTCTCGTGCGCTCAAGAGCCTCTCGAGTGCCTCTTTGGCGGTCAAAATTGTTGGTGCAGGAAGCACCTTATCGAACCTTGTTTCAATATTGGCAAAGGATTCAAAGTTAAGTACTATTTGTGGTCTAATGTGTTCACTGAGTGTGCAGAAAAAAGTCCTGACGAAGGGCTGCTGGGCACCTAGCTAAGGGCTGTTAGGCATCGAAACCCTAAGACCTGGCGAAGGGCTGCTTGGCACCTGGCGAAGGACTGCTATGCATCAAAGACCTGGCGAAGGGCTGCTAGGCACCTGGCGAAGGGCTGCTAGGCAGCGAATGTTGGATCGAGGAGCCCGATAGAGGGGGGGTGAATATCGGAAAACTTTCGGATTTGAATAAGAGTAGGTACGCAGCGGAAATTAAATGAAAGACACAGAGACGCAATCGATTTACTTGGTTCGGAGCCTTTGTCGACTCCTACTCCAAGGCCCACGGTCGTTGATCGTTTACTTTGGGCAATTCTATATTTGGCGCAAATAAGTTACACAATTTGATTTATAAAATTAAATGCAATAGAATATTAAATAAGAAAAATTACGCTCTTCTTTTTACCGACGTCCGGAGTAGGTCGACTCTTTCAGGGCAGCAGGACGTCGTTAGCTCGAGGTGAAGCGTTTCCGGAGCACGGCGCGAGCGTAGAAGAGCGTGGAAGCTTGGGAGTGAAGTTCATATCGAAGGCTTGGGCGTTGGGTGCTATTTATAGCACCCAGGGGCACCCTGGACGTCGGGGCCGCCCTGACACGTGTCAAGCGATCCGCAAATCGCTTGGTCAACTTCTATCCCGCTCGAACAGGGATAAAGTTTGACCGTGAGGGCGCCTTGGTCGTAGAGGGCGCCTTCGCTGACTTCTTCCGCGCAGAGATCTCGCTGTGGATAAAGCTTGAGCTTCGCAGGCTTGGGCTGGAGGCGCCTTGGCTGCTGAGGTCGCCTTCGCTGACGAAGGCGCCTTCGCTGCTGAGGGCGCCTTGCCCAGTAAGCAACTGAAGCTCATTTTGCTTCGCTTGGTTCTGGTTCTCCTTGAGGGCGCCCTGGACACTCAGGGCGCCTTACTCAGCTGCTGCCTCACTCCTTTGAGGCTCTCTGAGTTGCAGACACACATTCCTTCGGTCCTGCATTCAGGGTTAGTCCAAAACACAATAAAACAATTAATTATTATTTTATACAGCCTTAGCTGTCTTGGTTCTTACTTTGGTCTCCAAAATGGAGCCCTAGGTCGAACCGACGCCTAATGTTCCCTCGACGGGGAACGCGTCCTCACCTACTCCTCTCGGGAGAATTTACCTGACGCCAACCGTTCCTTTGGTTGGACTTTTGCCTGACGGTCCTTTGTCAGGTCTTGTAAACTGGCAGTCCTTCGCCAGTTGCCTAGCAATCCTTTGCTAGGGCTTAAGACTGGCAGTCCTTCGCCAGTGCCTAGCAGTCCTTCGCTAGGGCTTGAAACTCTGCCATTCCTTCGCCAGTGCCTAGTGGTCCTTTGCTAGGGCTTTCACTGCACACTAGATTAACTTGTTAGAAAACAAGAAAGACTTAACTTTTGACCTATGTTGCCATTATCAAAACACAGGTTTGACTAAGGTGCATTCTGCACCAACAATCTCCCCCTTTTTGATTTATAGCAACCCTAGTTCAAAAAGTTAAGTTTAAGCAAAAACATTAAAACAGTTTTAACTTTTATTCCCTCCCCCTGGAAGGAACAATCTCCCCCTAGATTTTTCAAAAATTCGTGGGGTTTTAAAGACTTTACGTGTACTTTGAACACTTTAAAAAATACATAGTAGAGTTTTTAAAGCATTATTTGAGTACTTAAGAAATTTTAAAGTCTTAAGTTTTAAAGTACTCAAAATGTTAGCTTAAATACTTGGTAGGATATAACAAGCTTAAGTACTTAGTAGGTTTTGAAACACTTTAGTACTTAACAATTTTGAAAAAACTTAAGCTTTAGAGTAAAATTTTTGACAAGCTTAATTAAGAACCTTTTGAAGGGCTAGAGTGTTTTGCAGAATTTTGAAAGCTTAACAAAAAATTTTGAAGCTAGAGTACTTAGCAAAATTTTGAAAGCTTGAGTAGAGAATTTTGGAGTTAGAGTACTTAGCAAAATTTTAAAAGCTTGGAGCTAGAGTACTTAGCAAAAAAATTTTGAAAGCTTGGAGCTAGAGTACTTAGCAAAAAATTTTGAAAGCTTGGAGCTAGAGTACTTAGCAAAAAATTTTGAAAGCTTGAAGCTAGAGTACTTAGCAAAAATTTTGAAAGCTTGAAGCTAGAGTACTTAGCAAAAATTTTGAAAGCTTGAAAAAAAACTTAAAGCTAGAAAGCTTGAAAAAAATTTAAAGCTAGAGTACTTAGCAAAAATTCTGAAAGCTACTTAGCAACAATTTTGAAGGCTTGGAGCTAGAGTACTTAGCAAAATTTTAAAAGCTTGGAGCTAGAGTACTTAGCAAAAAATTTTGAAAGCTACTTAGCAACAATTTTGAAGGCTTGGAGCTAGAGTACTTAGCAAAAAATTTTGAAGCTAGAAATCTTTTGAGAACTTAAGTACTTCTTCAAAAAGTTTAAGCTTTTTCATAAAGGATAAGTATGTTTTTGAACCTTTTTTATTAAAGGAAAATTTTTGAAATTGAAAAAATAATTTTTCTCTTTTCCTCTCTTTCTCTCCCCCTTTGCCATATATCAAAACAGATAATTAAAGCATGAATAACTAAAATAATTTACTATACTGAACCAGTCAGATTTACACTGAATCAATCAATTGCACTACACTAAATCAATTATACTAAATCAATCAATTATCTCTGTAGGGACCTGTCTAACCCAATTAGCTACTTACTGACTGTTATATACAGTAGTTTTTGCTAGAGTTAGTCAAGTTAAGTGTTTCTGTTCAAGTTAGATTTTCTAAGCTTGACACTTAACTTGATTGCTGTATCAGTTGTATTTAATGCCCCAATTACTGCAGATGCACTGACTTAAAGCATCTTGAATTAAGACAAAGACCTAAGCATCTCAACCCTTTCTAGGTTATCAATCAAAAGTACCCTAAGGTGCTTGTGAGATGCTGGCTTCTAAGTCTATAGGTGCATGCAGTTCTAGGGTTAGGGCCTAGACTAAGTCCATTTTCAAAAAAGCCCTAATTTTAAAAGGGGTAGTTTTTAAAATAAAAATAACACTAAGTCGAGAAAAAAATGAAAACTGATTTTGAAATTGAGTAAAGCAATTTTTCAAATTCTATTTTAAAACCAATTTTAAGAATACTTTTAACCTATTCTACAGAGCACAATCCTAACTGCCTTCAATTTGATCAACAGAGAATAAAGCAGGTAATCAAGGTTTGAATACAGGGAAGCATCAAACATTCAAACACAAGTCAACCCTACCGAGTAGGGGTAGTCAGATAGTTGCGAGTACAATGCGAAGTAAATCTAAGACGAAGGACCGGGATGATCAGATGGACCCGGCTGCCATGAATCGAATCGTGCCATCATCTCTAAGAATCGTGCATCAGCTATCTCTCTATCAGCTCGGCGAGAGTCCATCTGCTCTATATGATATGCCTCGACCTCCTCTCGAAGACTCTGTATCTGTGTCTCCATACGGGTCACTCTCTCGTAGAGTGTCGGTGGAGCGGGCTCGTCTATATGAGCTTGGGCTTCTGCTGCTATGTCTGCGACGTCGTACTCGACTTCCTCGTCCGAATCGATCTGGGGAGCTGCTCTCCGACGTCTCCAGGACAATACCCCGGTACCGGACACCTCTATACCAGCTAGGGCAAAGTTTCTATAGCCTATTTCATCGTAGTCAGTCAAGGCGGCCATCTCTCCCTCAGTAATGTTTCTGCCGTGGTGATGTAATATGGATGTGATAATGTGGCAGTAAGGTGTGCGTACTTGCCCTTGTGTGGTAACACTGGAGGCGTGTAGGATAGTCTGAAAAATGTGAAGTCCTATATCGATGTCAAGCTGGTGAATCATGGCATACAGTAGAAAGGCGTGAAATGGACGCATAGTGGTGACGTCCCTGGTAGATAATGGTAGGATACATCGGACTATGACCCTATATAGGGCGTAGTCCTGTACTTCTAATTCGATAGACTGAAATCGTCTGGCTACGGGTTGCCTAAAGAAATACGAGTGCAATGTATCTAAGGTAATCTCAGAGTAGGGAGCATCAAAGGGAGGCTCCCTAGAAGGGTAGCAACAGAAGGTGGACTGCGAGGGTCGTAGTCCTAGAAATCGGTTGAGTAAAGTTGGTGTGATAGTTAGGGGAATACCTTGAACCATGGTGGAGAATACAAGATTATCCTGTCTAATGATATTATTGTAAAATTCTACACATAAGGAAGTATTGATTGGGTGAGTGCAGAATACAAGATTGTCCAGTTGGTAGTGGTTTGTGACGTTCATAGCTAAGGGACAGGATTGAGTGAAAAATAGTCTATTCAAGTAGCTTGTCTTAATGGGTTTATAGGTGGCACGAGAGAACTTATTACATAATTCTAAGTTGGGAAACCTAGGATCAGGACTAGGTTGAGTACCGGGTTCTGCCTGATTAGGTCGCCGTCTTCTAAGAGAAGGAATGTATACTTAAAGAAATTTGTATTTTAATGAAAAATTGAAAGGAAATTAACACAACAAAAAAAATACCGGTTTGCTCGGGGAGGCATTCTTGAAGATGAGAGCTTGATAGCTTGAGAGCTTGAGAGGATTGGAAGGTAGAAAGTGTAGGAGGAGAAGTGTATTGGGTGTGAAGATAGGAAGGGAAGGGAGCCCCTTTTTATAGGCGGTGTTGGGCGCCCTTCCTCGGGAGGGCGCCTTACCTGGTGAGGGCGCCCTTACCAGTGAGGGCGCCTTGAGCAGGCCTGCAGTTACTTTTCGGTAGCTTTCTGCCGTGAAAGGACTGTGGGAGGGCGCCTTGACTGGAGAGGGCGCCTCTACCCAGAGCTGCAGCTGCCTTTTGGCAGCTTTTAACCAACAAAGGGGTATACCAAGGCGCCCTTAAGCTCCAGGGCGCCCTGGTCAGCGTGCAGTGGCAGAGGCACTTTTTGACCAGCCTTGGGGCGCCCACACGGATTAGGGCGCCCTAAGGACTAGCTTTGAGCCCTAAGGGAGTGCATTTAACCAGATTTGACCTGATTTGACCGTGGGTTGACTTATGTTGACCATGGTTTGACTTATGTTGACCGTGGTTTGACTTATGTTGACCGTGATTAGAATTTTAATGCAACACAGATATTAAAGGAATCATAATTTAGTCTTAATTTTACCGTCTTACCCAAATCTAGGGTCTTCAATCACGTTAACCTTATAGGTTTTGTGAGACAGTTTTTTTGATAGTTTTGAAAATTTTTTAAAAATTTTGATTAATTTTGAAGGATAATTAAATTTTGAAAGTTTAATTAATTAATTTTGAAATTTTTGAAAAGATGTTTTAAATCTATACTTAGCTGAAATTTTGTGTTAGATTCGAATTTGACAAAAATTAATTTGAATTTGAATTTCAAAAATTGGCTTCCAGGTCTTGGCGAGGCACTAGGCCTTCTTTGGCCGAAGCCTTATGGGATCATCCACCCTTTCCTTAACAAAGCCTTTTAAAGAAATTTCATTTTCAAATTATTCTTTGAAAAATTTCTGGTCTAACTAGTTTGGATTTTGGATCGGTAGCTTCGGCTGATTTCACCAGTCTAAAGAGACCAAGTAAACTTGATCTTATTAGAATTGGTTTCCCCAACGTACTATCATCTCACCTCCACCCAATACTATGTTTTCAAGTTTCAGTTAAGTTTGTTTGGTCCTTAAACTAGCCTAAGTCTAAGCATGGTAATTTGCAAAAATTAAATAAACAGGCAAACAATCAAGCAATTTAAATCAACAATAACAAGTTCATCTAATAATGAAAATAGTTTTCAGTTTGGCTCCCCCTGGACTAAATCCACGGTGATGGTTAGGCAAGATGTGAATCTTGTCCTTGGGGATCCAATACTGATTTGATCCAGTTGGTTTGTTCAGGCACAGTTTAGGTACCCATGCCTGAATTTTTCCTCTGGACTGATTCAGTACAGACAAATATGATCTTTGTCGGGATTTGGTTCGGTAGCCAAGTCCGGATCGATTTAGAACTGATTTCTGTTTTCCAAGGATCATGTCAAGACCCTTGGAACCAGATGTAAATCGTTCTAAAGCTGTTCTAAATTCCTTAACCTGAGTTTTCAGGGAGGAGTTCTCCTTTTCAAGTTTTCCAACTTGAGTAGAAGTTCCTTCCTGAACCTTCTCGGTTAAGGGTTTAGAGTCAGCTCCCTCTTTCAGGAGTTTTACTTCCTGTCAGAGGGATTCAACTCGGAGTTTGGCTTTAGCCAAGTCTCGAGAAAGAAAAGAAATCAACTCACTTAATTGCAATTTATTAAAACCAGCTACCTTTATTTCTCCGTCTTCTGTGAAGGTCAGCTCGCCGTCCTCTTGTTCTGATTCTGACTCGACTTTTTCTGAGGCGGTCAAAGGTAGGAGATTGGACTGGGGTGCCTCTTCTTCTTCTTCTGAGGAAGACTCGTCCCAGGTTGCTTGTAGCGCCTTCTTTCTTCTCGTCTTCTTGGACTCTTTGAGATTTGGACACTCTGACTTGTAGTGGCCTTTTTTCTTGCACTCGTAGTAGGTCACGTTAGGCTTGTTCGCGGGTTCAGTTGGTTCGTCCTTTCTTCGGCCGGTTTTCCTTTTGTTGGTTCGGTTCTTCAGCTCCTTGTAGTAGTTTCGAGCGAGCCGGACCAGCTTAGTTTGTTCTCCTTCTTCATCTTCTGAATCTGAGTCAGAGTTAGACTCGGGTTCAGGTTCGGGCTTCTTCTTCGTTGTCTTTTGAGTTTTGCCTGCAAGAAATGCAACACCTCTCTCGACCACATTGGTGTTAGTTTGTTCGTGCAGTTCTAGTTCGGAAAACAACTCATCTAATTTTATTTTAGAAAGATCTCTAGAGACCTTGTATGCATCTACCATTGATGCCCACAAGGTGTTTCTAGGAAAGGCGTTTAGAGTATACCTTATTAGGTCACGGTTTTCAACCTTGTGACCTATTGTGTGAAGACCGTTCATTACCTCCTGGATTCGTGCGTGGAGCTGGGCTGCTGTTTCGTTGTCGGCCATCTTGATAGTGTAGAGATTATTCAGTAGCAGATCCCTTTTGCTGATCCTGGTGTCCGAAGTCCCTTCGTGCAGCTCGATCAGTTTTGTCCATAGCTCTTTTGCACTGTTGAAGGGGCCCACTCGGTTCAGCTCTTCCTTTGTCAGCCCGCATTGTAGGGTTTGCGTTGCTTTTGCGTCGGCTTCTATCTTGCGCTTTAGAGTGTTGTCCCACTCCGAGTAGCTTTGTGGAAGTCCTTCCGCATTTCGGGGGATCTCCAGACCGGACTGGATAATGATCCACATGTCCACCTGAGTTTTCAGGTGGACCTCCATGCGACTTTTCCAGTAGGAAAAGTCTTCTCCACTGAAGAGTGGAGGTCTAGCGGTGCTGAATCCCTCTTGCATAGACATTTGTTCTGTAAATGGAAACTTACAAACAAAGGTGTCCCAAGACTTGGTCTTGGATTAGCTGTAGCGACCCGCCTTCTCTACCTTAGACGGATCGTTACTTTTCTCTACTTCTCGACTCTAATGCATGACTAAAGAAAAGAAATGCGGAAATCTTTTTTTTTTCTTTCAAATTCATCTAACAATGATATTCTAACTTAAGTAGTCATGCACGATACCATATCACACTTTCCTTCTCAAAAGCTCGCAAGATGATACTCATTGAAGCTTGCCTCACCCAACTCATCTTTCGGGTATCAGTCGACTGATACTGTATCAGTCGACTGATAGGCCTGAAATCTGAAATTCAAGTTTCGGCACTTGCTTCAAAGGTCCACCAATCATGTATTTTCGAGCCATATAAAACTATGATACCATTTCTATACTCTATGCCAATTTTCTAAGCAATTTAGCCAAACAAAATCAATCCATAAACTTGAAATTAGGACTTTTGCGGAAGATAATAAACTATTCAAGTTATATGAACTTTAACACTAAAGTTTGTACCAATCTTGACTCCTATGCATTCCTAACACCAAATACATGTTTTATAACCTTGCTAAAGCATTATGAAATATGGATGCAACTTTTCTAAACATATTTAAGCAATAAAACTTAATTCAAGAGGAATTGATACTATCTTGGCACATGCATCTATTTCTCTAACAAAGTATCAATATCTCCAACTACTCATATTTCTACTCATCCAATGCAATCATAAGAATATGTAGGCTAAAAGAAATGACATGGAATCTTTACTCTAAGAAATTGAGTATGTAAAACTATCCAAAACTTAAATGTTCGCTAAACTCCATAAAACAAGAACTTGAAATTCAAATGAACTATAACATTGTGAATTAAACAACTAAATTGTCTTGTGCCAAAGATCTCTCCATAATCAGCCACCACACACACTTTACTCAGCACCGCCTCGTCGCCTTCCTTCAGAATTGCTTGCCTTTACCTTTATTTGCAGTAAGAGGAAATGCAACTAGTAAGCAAAAAGCTTAGTAAGTACTATCTAGCTCACAAAATCTCGAAATGTGCAAACATGCTTCTAGAACAATATGAAAATCATATGAGATACTAATATGCTTGAAAGAAAACTAAGAACATGTATAACTCAAAACATGCATACTCAAGCAATGATAAATCTCAATTTACTTTTCTTGGCTCAACTTGAAACTTTAGCTATTCTTTATCTTTTGAAAACTTTCTTAAACTTTCAAAACTTTGCTAAAGCATATACTTGAAAATAATAATCACTTGGATCCACTGAAGACGTAAGTACCATCTCATGCGCGTTCCCTAAAAGGTTGGGGTAGCGAGCCACCAATCCTAATAGAGCAAACCTTGGTCTACCAGGGCCAATACCTTGGAATTGGACACCTGGATTTCTTTAACGACGCCCTTGGACGCCGGGTACTGGCCTTAGAAAATAAAATAGCTTTTCTTTCTTTTCTTTCTTATCTGTAAATGCCTTGGCATTTTCTCGAGCACCTTGCGTGCTAAAATCCCTAAGTCTTGACTTTTGGGGATTTCTTAAGGCCTTGGCCTTTTCTTTTCTTATCTTTATCTTCTCTTTTCTTTTCTCATAGCTTTTCTTAGCCCTAATCTCATATAGGGTGCTTAATCAACTTATACAAACATATAATGAACTAATATCACATGCCGAAAATCATAAACTAAAAAAACTATCTCTTTTAAAACTTTTAACGGAAATTCTCACGGAAAAAACCGCCTCTTACTGCAGGTGAGCAGTACTTACATTGATATCTTGGACTTACAACCAAGATTGACGTCTAGAGCTCGGGAGAAACTTGAGATCTCGGAGAATTCTTCGCGCCTACGCGTTCCTCTCGTCGCGGGGATTCCGAATATTGGAAGATCTCTTGGAGAAGAGCCTTGGCCGGCCCCCTAGAGCTTGGTGTTGTTTCGCCCAAGAGAGGAGAAGTCGGCGTGAGGGTTTGGAGAGGAGAGAAATAAAACTTCTCTCTTTAATTACCTATTTATACTTATGGGGGCGGATTAACCTAACTACACCTTAAATATATTTTTCTCCATCCTTTGTTGTGCTTGATACCCTAGCCCAGCTGGTCGCGCTCGTTTTTGGTTCCGGGGTGGTCGCGGGTTCGAACCACCGGCTGCCCTTAAGTTGTTTTTCCCTTTTTTTTCTTTCTCCCTTTTTTTTAAAATACCAAACGGACTCGGAAAATTCCATAAAAATATTCTAAAAATTCCTAAAAATATCTAGAATATTTCTAAACCATTTTTAAATAATTCTAAGGACTTTAAGAGCTAAAAATGGGAATTTTGGGGCGTTACATTAACAGTGCGGGATAAAGATAATTAAAGAAAAAAAATTAATTAAATTCGAAAAAAAATCCGAAAAAAATTTCAAACTGGTGGTTGCACCAAGTTTGAAAACCCCGCTCTGATACCACTTGTTGGATCGAGGAGCCCGATAGAGGGGGGGTGAATATCGGAAAACTTTCGGATTTGAATAAGAGTAGGTACGCAGCGGAAATTAAATGAAAGACACAGCGACGCAATCGATTTACTTGGTTCAGAGCCTTTGTCGACTCCTACTCCAAGGCCCACGGTCGTTGACTGTTTACTTTGGGCAATTCTATATTTGGCGCAAATAAGTTACACAATTTGATTTACAAAATTAAATGCAATAGAATATTAAATAAGAAAAATTACGCTCTTCTTTTTATCGACGTCCGGAGTAGGTCGACTCTTTCAGGGCAGCAGGACGTCGTTAGCTCGAGGTGAAGCGTTTCCGGAGCATGGCGCGAGCGTAGAAGAGCGTGAAAGCTTGGGAGCGAAGTTCATATCGAAGGCTTGGGCGTTGGGTGCTATTTATAGCACCCAGGGGCGCCCTGGACGTCGGGGGCGCCCTGACACGTGTCAAGCGATCCGCAAATCACTTGGTCAACTTCTATCCCGCTCGAACAAGGATAAAGTTTGACCGTGAGGGCGCCTTGGTCGTAGAGGGCGCCTTCGCTGACTTCTTCCGCGCAGAGATCTCGCTGTGGATAAAGCTTGAGCTTCGCAGGCTTGGGCTGGAGGCGCCTTGGCTGCTGAGGGCGCCTTCGCTGACGAAGGCGCCTTCGCTGCTGAGGGCGCCTTGCCCAGTAAGCAACTGAAGCTCATTTTGCTTCGCTTGGTTCTGGTTCACCTTGAGGGCGCCCTGGACACTCAGGGCGCCTTACTCAGCTGCTGCCTCACTCCTTTGAGGCTCTCTGAGTTGCAGACACACATTCCTTCGGTCCTGCATTCAGGGTTAGTCCAAAATACAATAAAACAATTAATTATTATTTTATACAGCCTTAGCTGTCTTGGTTCTGACTTTGGTCTCCAAAATGGAGCCCTAGGTCGAACCGACGCCTAATGTTCCCTCGACGGGGAACGCGTCCTCACCTACTCCTCTCGGGAGAATTTACCTAACGCCAACCGTTCCTTTGGTTGGACTTTTGCCTGACGGTCCTTTGTCAGGTCTTGTAAACTGGCAGTCCTTCGCCAGTTGCCTAGCAGTCCTTTGCTAGGGCTTAAGACTGGCAGTCCTTCGCCAGTGCCTAGCAGTCCTTCGCTAGGGCTTGAAACTCTGCCATTCCTTCGCCAGTGCCTAGTGGTCCTTTGCTAGGGCTTTCACTGCACACTAGATTAACTTGTTAGAAAACAAGAAAGACTTAACTTTTGACCTATGTTGCCATTATCAAAACACAGGTTTGACTAAGGTGCATTCTGCACCAACAGCGAAGACCTGGCGAAGGGCTGCTATGCATTGAAGACCTGGCGAAGGGCTGCTAGGCACCTAGCGAAGGGCTGCTAGGCACCTAGCGAAGGGCTGCTGGGCAAAAGTCCAACCGGAGGAGCCAGTTGGCAAAAGGTAAACTCTCCTGAGAGGAGTAGGTGAGGACGCGTTCCCCGTCGAGGGAACAGTAGGGGTCGGTTCGACCTAAGGTTCCATTTGGGAGACCCAAAGTCAGAACCAAGACAGCTACGGCTGTAAAAACTAACTAATATTCTTGCCTTGTTTGTGTTGGTACTAACCTTGAATACAGGGACCGAAGGAGTGTGTTTCTGCAGCTCAGAACGCCTCAAAGGAGAGGGGCATGCAGCTGGGCTAGGCGCCCGGGAGGTCCCGGGCGCCCAAGGTCAAAGCCAAACAAGCAGTTAAGCAAGAATCGCTTTGAAACAACACTGGGCTAGGCGCCCGGGAGGTCCCGAGCGCCCAAGGTCAAAGCCAAAGATTAGTCGAAGCAAAATCAGCCACGAAGCCAGCGGACCCAGTCAAGCTGGGCGCTCGAGAGGTCCCGGGCGCCCCAGTCAACTCCAGAGCCGATTCGAAGGGGATAAGTGTTGACCAAGCTTCGAATAGAGATTCTCGGATCCCAAGGCACGTGTCAGGCGCCCCCTGGAGCACTATAAAAGGGGCTCGACCCCAAGGCTTCAGAACAATAATTTTCTAACGCCTCTAAGCTTTTCGTTCAAGCGCGCTGCTCCGGCAAACTCTGATCTCGGCATTCCAGCGCCAACGATGACCCTCTGCTCCGAAGTGTGATCCACACCGGGCGTCGGTAACGAAAAGTGTATTCGTTTATTTACTGCACTACTATTGTATCAAATTCTATAAATCTTTGCGCTATTATAGAATTGCCCACAGTAAACGGTCAAGGACCGTGGGCCTTGGAGTAGGAGCTGACCGTGATTCCGAACCAAGTAAAAATACTTGTGTTCCTCGTGTTTATTTTTAATTCCGCTGCGTACTTTCTCTTAATCTAATCCGATAAAGTTTTCACGATATTCACCCCCCCCCTCTATCGTGTTTCTCGATCCAACAAAAACTTCATCCGGAATGCGAACTTCGCGAAGCTGATAAGGCAATAGTCTTGGGCGCCTGGATCATCCAGGCGCCTGATATCCAGGGCGCCTGAATGCATGGGGGCACCTGTATTCATTCAGGCGCCCAGGAGCAGTTTTCCCAGGCTGTTTTGTGTGTTTGTTCGCCTGCTTTGCCTCCAATTCTAGGTACCTGCAAGATACACAAACACAAGACCAACACATATATAATCTTAGCCTTAACGAATGGTTCTGACTTTCGATTTCTCATGAAACCCTAGGTCGAACCAAGTTCCCTTCCCGTGGAACGTGCCTTCGCCTACTCCTCTCAAGAGAAGTTTGCCAACCGGCTCCTCCGATTGAACTTTTGCCCGATCTTCCAGATCAGGACTTTGGTGTTCATTCCATGACCAGGACTTATTTCCCAATTCCACAAACCAGGACTTCGGTGTCCAGCCCTCGGCCAGGACTTATTGCTCAATTCCATGAACCAAGACTTCGTGCCCAACTCTTGGTCAGGTCTTAGGTGCCCAGCCCTCGTCCAGGACTTATTGCCCAATTCCACAAACCAGGACTTCGTGCCCAACCCTCGGTCAGGTCTTAGGTGCCCAGCCCTCGGTCAGGACATAGTGCCCAATCCACGATCAGGACTTAGTGCTCAATTCCTCGTACCAGGACTTATTGCCTAGGTTAACTAGGACTTAGATTACCTTGATAAGGATTTCTTTTGCTAGTCATGTTAATCCTGACTAGACTTCTCTTCTGCCAAAAATCAAGTCTTGTTTGACTTACTCCTTGGTCTAACTGACCAACCCTAGGTTTTCTTCTAAACATCAAATCCTGTTTAGCTAACCCTTGTTCTGACTGATCAAACCACCCTTAGTATATTAATTAGATTAAATCTAGGTTGTTCACCCTGCCAAACATCAGGTCCTATTTGGTCAACCCTTAGTTACCTTAACCAACCCTAGGTACTGGTTGACTCTGCCAAACATCAAATCATGTTTGACTAGGTCTTTGTCAACCTGAACAATCTGGGTTCTCCCTACCAAACATAATGTCCTGTTTGGTTTAACCCTTGATCATTTTGACTAATCGTTACCATGTCAAATATATCACTAACTTAAGCATATTGTTAAACATTGAAACACTAGAGGAGGACATCACTGATGCATCTTGCACCAACAATCTCTCCCTTTTTTATGTTTGACAATATCTTAAGTTAGATTTGATTTAAGGGTTAAGTTTAGGTTTCTTCTTTTGGGAGAAATGAAAAAAATCTAACTTCCAACCCTTCTCTCCCCCTTTGTCACACATAAAACAATGATAAAAAAACTTGCGCCAACAATGAAAATTTCTTGAAAATTTTTCTCCTCCTTTTGAAAGTACTTAGGAAAATTTCCTTGAAGGCATATATAATTTTTTTGAGAAAAACTACATACTTGTTTTAAAAAAATTACTTAATTGTACCAACAATAGGGGGAAAATACAAAATTGACCTTCCCTAAGTTTGACACAATCCTAGAAATCTTGTTGATCACAAGAGAATTCCTATGTGTCTTAGGGATTTTCAATTTTAGAAAATTTTGTTTTTAAAAGATAATAATTTTCTTTATTTGGTTTCTTTTCAGTCTGACACAATCCTAGGAAACCTTGTTAACTACAAGAAAATTTTCCTAAGTGTCCTGAAAACTCTCTAAACTCAAGTAAAATTATTTTCAAATTGATTCCAAGGGTCAAAAAGATTTTCAAAATAAAATTTTTGAAAATGATAGTATAATATTTTCAAAAGTCTTTAGTTTTTAATAGATAGTGTATAATTTTGAAGATGAGTTAAAAAAATAATATTATGTTTTCAAAATGATTTTGAAAATATAGTGTATGAAAACATAATACTTTTTGAAACTTTTAATAGTTCTTTTAATTTTGACCTCCCCCTAAACTTGACACGGTCCTAGGAAGCTTGTTGACTACAAGTGATCTTCCTCTGAGTCTTAGGGTTTGATTCAAACCAAAAGAATTATCTAATAATTTTAAAAAACAATCATTAAAAACTAGAATCAATTTCTTTTGACTTAGACTCCCCATATATCTGACACATCCTAGGAGTTCTTGTAAATCATAAAGAAGGCTTCGTTATGTGTCTTTAGGGTTTATCAAAATCAAAAGAGTAATTAAAACAATTTTTGAAAGACCTTTTGAAATGAAAGTATGAGAATTTTCAAAGAAATAATTTTCGAAAAAGATATTTTGATGTACATCATAAGTTTTTGAGACATTTTTCGAAAACATATTTTGAAATAATAATAATTTTTAAAGCACAATGTATTTGAAAGATCTGAATTTTCGAAAAGAATAATTTCTGAATTGAATAAATTTTGAAAAATAAATAAAAAAATTACTCCCCCTGAACTTGACACCGTCTGACTCTACCTAAGTGTCTTAAGGGACTTTAGTGTTGACCTAAAAAGGTTTGTATCTAAGTGTGTAGGTCAAACAATTTTTTGAAATGATATGATTTTTGAAAATGTATTATATATATAAGCAATCAGGCAAGCTTGAAATTTATAAAAACATTATTATGTTGAAACATTATTTAGAAAAATAGATTTTTAGAAAAATATCCTAAAGATTTTGAAAACATTTTGAAACACATCTGCCAATTAGTTAGTCTTTAACATCTCATCCATTCTAGATGTCTCAATACAAGCAACCATGGTTGCCTTATGGGTGTATTGTGAGATGCTTGAATAATTTTTCTCAATTTATTTATAGACTGGTTGACCTTGAGTTAGATTCGAGTTTAAACAATTTGTAATTTAAAGGCAGATTTCAATAATCGGCTTCCAGGTCATGGCGAGGCACAGAGGCATTCTTTGGTCATAGCCTTATTGGATCATCAACCCTTTCCTTAGACAAAGCCTTTTAAAGAAATAATACCTTTATTTTACTCTTTGAAAAACTCTGGTCTAACTAGTCTAGGATGTGGCGAGGTAGCTTCGGCTAGTTCAACTTAGCTAGGTCAAGCTTCCCTAACGTACTATCATCTCGCCCCATCCTGGTACTAGGTTAGGCAAGTATTAACTAGTCTTTTTCCTATCTAACCGTTCTAAATCATGCAGAAAATTAAACATGAATGACATGACAGATATAAAAAAAATTAGTCAATGCATGTATATGGCATTTATGCATGAGTTAAACAAGTCAAAACATTTTAATTAAGTTTATAATAATGTATCAAATTCCCGAGTTGATACACACTACAAGAACTTTTGGATTCAACAACACCCAATAGACAACGGTGTTTTGAAAAACCGTTGTCTTTTTTCATTTAACAATGGTTTTATTAAAAACCGTTGTAGTTGATAAATTTTTTACGGAAAAAGACAACTATTTTTAAAAAAACCGTTGTCTTATGTATGTCAAAGACAATGATTTTTTAAAACTGATGTCTATTTTCTTGGTTTTTGAGCCTACGACAATGGGTTTTAATTAACCGTTGTCTATTTGTGTTGCTTACATGGTAATACACAACAGCGAGCGAGCAAAAACGAAAACGCACACCCTTAATTCATTC
Organism: Boesenbergia rotunda; assembly: GCA_024364735.1. Taxonomy (NCBI): domain Eukaryota; kingdom Viridiplantae; phylum Streptophyta; class Magnoliopsida; order Zingiberales; family Zingiberaceae; genus Boesenbergia; species Boesenbergia rotunda. Next base: position 49,320 of record JAGFNQ010002628.1, on the reverse strand, counting down.
TCTTAATTCACCGCAGCGAGCGACAATGCCAAACCCTAAGACACCTCCTTCTCCTTCTTCTTCTTCTTCCTCTTCGCCGCACACAAACAAAACACCTCAAACATCTCCTCGCGCGAACTAGCCGGCACCACGCCCCTTCTTCTTCCTCCTCTTGTGCCGAGTTGCCGAATTGGAGAGATATCAAGGTAATGTTTGCTCTTGTTAGGTTTTGTACAGTAGGTTTGAGTCTAACATTTCAAGTGTCTTCAGTTTTTGGACAGTAGGTTTGAGTCAAACATTTCAGCATTTTGGGTGTTGTTCTCTCTCACGAGTGTTTGTTGGAGAACGCTTGACGATACCTCGCGTCTCTGCCTCTCTTCTACCACTCTTCAAGGTGATGAATCCCTTCTCTAGTTTCAATTTATTGGTTTTAGTTGGGACATCCAATTCAGATTTCTAATCTGTCATCTTCTATGTTTCTTGTATAAAGTTTGTTTTAAAACTATTAAACACTAGACACAAATCAATATTTAATGAAGATCATTCTCAAGTTAGATTCTATAGTTGAAATCAGAAATCCTATTATCAAATGCTATTTTCTCCCTTATTTACTTGTTTTTGCTTCAAGATTGATTGTATATATTGCATGCTATGAATATGTGATGTTTCTAATTGTTCGTTATGTTAAGATCTAGTTATATAATATACAATTATTTTGAAGGTAGGTGATGGCTCATTCCTAGCTGATTAGTACTTGTAATAAAAATGGATAAAGAATGGATGTCAAAGGATAGACTATCACATGAATTTGATATTGGAGTAGAATTTTTCTTACAATTTGCACTGAAGAATGCTAACGATGCTAATGCAATACCTTGCCCATGTGCAAGATGTGGTTAAGATTGAATGTATGCATGAAGGGCGTTAAGATTGTTTAATTCGAACAAAGGGAGGAAAGGAAGAAAGAATGCACAATGGGAAGTAATCAAGGTATGTATACTTCTATTTCAATCAAATATTTAAATATGTATATTAGTCATTAACCATATGAATTGTCTTTAACGTAGGTTCCTAGGTAGCCAGATGCTAAACAATGTGGTTATTATGTAATGAGATTTATGAGACAAATTACTGAAGAAATTGTAACAATTGAGGGGTATGCATTGCGATCGATAGTAATATTATTTTATTATCTCAAATAATTAGAAGTTATTTTGTTATCATTTTTTTCAATTAATTATGTTTTGTTCTTTAAGATTATATAATTTATGTGCGTTCACATTTCACAAAAGTGGAGTACTCTAAACAAGAAATTGATGAAGTGCGCTCTGAGGTAGCCGAATGCATACAAGATTATATTTATGAATAGGTATGTACAAGTTCTTCTTATTATTATTATTTTCCTACTATTTTCAACATATTTTGGCCAAATGTTTTATTTTGTGTATGACTATTACTTGCTCATTTAATCTAATTTGTTTAATATTTTGTTGTTGTGTTTATGTGTAGATTTGCCTATCTGAGTTTTGATATCATTTATAGTCTTAAATTTTGTTTTGGATTTAATCAGTTGATCTCTAAATAGAAACTCAGAAAGCTGATAGCTAGTGGATTTAATCAGCTGATCAGTTGGATGTAAGTTAGTGGATTTAATCAGTTGATCTCTTAAATTTTGTTTTGGGTAATCCATAAGCTGATAGCTAACAATAAGCTATTTATACATTGAGATTTTTGCCCCTTGCTTTATTATTTTAGGTATTTTTATGGTTTTATTTATTGTCTAAACATCCTATGGACCTGCCTTCCTCAGTCTTCCCAAAGAAAGTGAGATGCAATTCTCACAAACTAGGTTGATTTATTATCACATACATCCATGTAGACAATCCAGAAATGTCCTCCCACATTCTGAATCTTCCATCGAGTGATCACCATTGTGCTGTGAGCAAAAATGATTGTGACAGCTTATCTCAATGCATGCCGATAAGGTATGAATAAATTCTGAAAGCTTTAGCCATATCATTGAATAGGTATGTTGCAAACTAAATAGAGATTTTGGTAAAAACAATCAGTAAGTGAGTTTTGTAACATCCTGCTTGCCAAAGGCTTCTAATGTAAAAATAATTTATATTATTTCAAATATATTGAAGGCAAGGAGATACATCTGAAACAAAGTAGCAGGAAATATTTTACAACAAAGCAAGAAAATGAATGCCCATTATACATACTAGAGGTGGAAATATTTTTTCTGCAGCACGGCATGGTAAAGAAAATCCCCCTTGAGTGCTTGTATCACTTGCTATAAGTGTTTTACAAAAGAACTCAGCTGGTTGCTTGTTTTGTTTCAAACCAATTTCAGATGACAACATTGCATCTCTGTCGTACTATAATATAGTTGTATCATAATCAAGTAATTATAATGCAAGAAAAAAAACTATAGCAGAAAACAAGGGTAGAAACAACGCATAATTACTACAAGTCATCAATCTTACTTTGTTAACAGACTGAAGAGTCATTTGTGCATAGACCTCATCAGTTTCTGCAGAATTATCTTCTAGAATCTTTTGTTCTAATATTTTTAGTTGTGAATTCTCATTTTATATTTCTATTTGTTTTGACAATTCATATCCAAGGGAAGGAATCAACTTCTGGTGCAAAGCTAAGGGGCGCGGCTGTCTTCATCTGGACACTTGGATGAAGGAACTGAACCATAAGAAAGAAAGAAAGTACATACCTACCTGCGTTGATCCAAACCCAATAGCATGCATGTCAACCAAATGCAGCAACCAAGTGCAACAAACACAACCAAATGCAGAGATACAAAGCATGCTCATGATGCAACATGAGACACCCCTAACGCCAGTCGGCCACCGTCGCGCATCATGCGAAACCGAGTGGGTAGGGCTCTGACCAGGTCCTCCCTCCACTCAAACGACCACTGTCGCGCATCACGCAAAACCGAACGAGCAGGATCTCAGACCAGAACGTACCTTACCCTAGGGAAAAGTACCCTCCCTCATCCCTAACTATCTCCAGACAGAATAGGGGACCTGCTGCAGTGTCGTGGGACACCACCGGGACTACACGACAGGTTATATGGCAAGTCTGACAGCCCATCTCAACCACTAGGGGAGTCAAAGGTCACCTACATATGCCCCTACACGAGTAGCAAATCCGATGACCCATCTCAACCTCGAGGGAGTCAAAGGTCGTCCACCTATGCTACGTGCAACAATGATGCATGTCACTATCCCATGCATCATCCACTATCTATCCCTACTGTCATCTACATGATATGCAGTAGTCCAGATAACCGGTATGCACCATAACCTAAACCCTAGCGTAAGGTATAAGGTGTAACGCCCCAAAATTCCCATTTTTAGTTCTTAAAGTCCTTAGAATTATTTAAAAATAGTTTAGAAATATTCTAGATATTTTTAGAAATTTTTAGAATATTTTTATGAAATTTTTCGAGTCCGTTTAGTATTTTTAAAAAAGGAAAAACGTTTAAGGGCAGCAGGGGGTTCAAACCCGCGACCAGCAGGGGACCAGGCGCACACATGACCAGCTGGGCTGGTTGGTTTTGTTGAAATAAGCTGGGCGAAACAATAGATAAGGTATAGTTAGGTCAATCCGCCCCATAAATATAAATAGATAAGTTAAGAGAGGAAATTAGATTTTTTTGGTTTTCTCTCTTCCTCACCCTAGCCGCGCGACCCTTCCCCTCTCCTCTCTTGGGCGAAACAACACCAAGGCCAAGAGGGCCGGCCAAGGCTCTCCTCCGAGAGATATTCCTATATTCGGGATCCCCGCGACGAGAGGAACGCGTAGGCGCGAAGAATTCTCCGAGATCTCAAGTTTCTCCCGAACCTCCGACGCCGTTCTTGGTTGTAAGTCCAAGATATCAATGTAAGTACTGCTCACCTGCAGTAAGAGGAGGTTTTTCCGCAAGAATTTCCCTTAAAAGTTTTTAAAAGAGATATTTCCTTTTTGTTTGAGTTTTTGCATGTGATCTTAGTTCATTATATGCTTATATATGTTGATTAAGTACCCTATGTGAGTTTAGGGTCCAAGAAAAGCTATGAGAAAAGAAAAGAAAAGATAAAGATAAGAAAAGAAAAGGCCAAGGCCTTAAGAAATCCCCAAAAGTCAAGACTTAGGGATTTTGGCACGCAAGGTGCTCGAGAAAATGCCAAGGCATTTACAGATAAGAAAGAAAAGAAAGAAAAGCTATTTTATTTTCTAAGGCCAGTACCCGGCGTCCAAGGGCGTCGTTAAAGAAATCCAGGTGTCCAATTCCAAGGTCTTGGCCCTGGTAGACCAAGGTCTGCTCTATTAGGATTGGTGGCTCGCTACCCCAACCTTTTAGGGAACGCGCATATGAGATGGTACTTACGTCTTCAGTGGATCCAAGTGATTATTATTTTCAAGTATATGCTTTAGCAAAGTTTCTAAAGTTTAAAGAGTTTTCAAAAAGTTAAAGAATAACTAAAGTTTCAAGTTGAGCCAAGAAAAGTAAATTGAGATTTATTAATGCTTGACTATGCATGTTTTGAGTTATACATGTTCTTAGTTTTCTTTCAAGCATATTAGTATCTCATATGATTTTCATATTGTTCTAGAAGCATGTTTGCACATTTCGAGATTTTGTGAGCTAGATAGTACTTACTAAGCTTTTTGCTTACTAGATGCATTTCCTCTTATTGCAGATAAAGGTAAAGGCAAGCAATTCTGAAGGAAGGCGACGAGGCGGTGCTGAGAAAAGTGTGTGTGGTGGCTGATTTTGGAGAGATCTTTGAGACGAGACAATTTAACTATTTAAATTACAATGTTATAGTTTATTCAGATTTCAAGTTCTTGTTTTATGGAGTTAGCGAACATATAAGTTTTTGGATAGTTTTACATACTCAATTTCTTAGAGTATAGATTCCATGTTATTTCTCTTAGCCTACATATTCTTATGATTGCCTTGGATGAGTAGAAATGTGAGTAAATAGAGATAATGATACTTTGTTAGAGAAATAGATGCATGTGCCATGATAGTATCAATTTCTCCTTGAATCAAGTTTTTACTTCTTAAATATGTTTAGAAAAGTTGCATTCACATTTCACAATGCTTTGGCAAGGTTATAGAACATATATTTGGTGTTATGAATACATAGGAGTCAAGATTGGTACAAACTTTATTGTTAAAGTTCATATAACTTGAATAGTTTATTTTCTTCCGCAAAAGTCCTAATTTCAAGTTTATGGATTCGTTTTGATTGGCTAAATTGATTTGAAAACTGGCATAGAGTATAGAAATGGTGTCATGGTTCTATATGGCTCAAAAGTATAGGTTTAGTGGAGCTTTGAAGCAAATGCTGAAACCTGAAATTCTGATTTCAGGCCTATCAGTCGACTGATACCCGAAGTGTGAGTTGGGTGAGGCAAGTTTCAAAAGCTTCAATAAGTATTATTTAACGGGTTTTGAGAAAGGAAGTGTGATATGTTATCATGCATGATCACTTAAGTTAGAATATCATTGTTAGATGAATTTAAAAGTTTAAAAAAAAAAAAAGATTTCCGTATTTTTTCTTTAGTCATGCATCAGAAGTCGAGAAGTAGACAGAAGTAACGATCCGTCTAAGGCAGGAGAAGGCGGGTCGCTACATAAGGTAAGCTGTACATAACCAATTCATGCAGAAATAAAGAGAAGTAGTAAAGCTAACAGATATAACTACCACAAGAAAGAGTACAGAAATAGAAGTATCAGTATCTCTATTGTTTTATATATCTAACTATGCATAAGAGGAGATTATATATAATACAGATATAATCAAAAAGTACCCGCCTCAATATAAAAAAAATCCAGGCGACGAGAACCCCCATCCAAAATAATAGTCGTGACATGCAAACTACGTCAATGCCCTTCATCAAATACAAAATCACTTAGCTACTATCCCATAAGTTACTTAGCCAAATGAACCCTCTAATAAAGTTAGGATTAACCCTAAACATCGTAATCATTTAATTAATTCTAATTAAATAATAAATTCTCTATTAACCCAACCTAGAGTGAGTAGCTCACAACACCATTGGATGAATCATCCAATCGTCACCCAAACCCTAAGTAGCCCACGGCACAGTACTAAGAAAACACCAAATCATATCAACCCAAAACTAAACACCATAACATAATTCAAACAACTCAAATCAGCAACCTTGTCAAACCTCTGATATCCGAAGCCAACACCACAATCCTAACCTAATTCAGCTCACGGCAAACAGAGAATGCTCAAAGGCAAGACAAACAAATCGCAGCTCTAATCGTATGAAATCTAATCAACCAGCCACATCCTCAAACAAAACCGATCACCAAAAACAAAGTGGAGCTTACCTCAGATGGATACCGGTGCCCCTGTTCTAGACCCGGCGACCCCAATAGCCACGCAAGGAGAAATCAAAAACCAGCACACACTGGTTCTAACCCGTAGCTACACAAGAAAAAGAAATGCAAGATCCTCAACTGGTGAATTCAGAATTCTGATCTCAACCAAGAACACGAGATCAAAACCCAAAAGTTTACAAATCGATCACACTCACTGATTCAAGCTTATAGAGATGATTCTGAACGGAAATTGCATTCACGATTCTAATTCAGCAGCACGGCCGAAATTTGACTCCAGAGATCAAAATCCTTACCTCAGATAAACTCCGGCGTCCCTTTCTCTAACTCCGGCTATCAAAGCCACAATCTCCCAATGCCCGATCCCTCCAAAAGCTGGCCAAGAAAAACCCCTAGAACAACGGATCCAACCTCAAGACCAACACAAATCGAAATCCACCGCATGAATCGGGGAAAACGCAGAGATCGGAGATTAGGTATAATGTACACCACTCACCTCCACGTGATGCCGACGATGGTATGCTCTGCCAGGGAGCTGTGGAGATTCTCCTAGCATCGTCTACCCACAGTGGCCCGAGCTGGAGTGTCGCCGGTGTCGATTGAAAGATCCGAATCCAACGGCGAGAGGAAGAAAACGAAGAAGAAGGAAGCAAACTCAATTTGGGGTTTTTTTTTCGCGATATGTCGCAGAGAGGAAAGGGAGAGTAATTAAACAATTAGCCTTTTGCGAATAACCCCTCTGAGTTCAATTATTCCAGCATGAGCCCTTAAGTTTTTGGAAAACTTACCCTTTAGCCCCTCAAATCTCCATATTCTTAAAGCATATCTCGTTTTGCTCAGCTTTATTTTAGAGGTACCTTCGTGAAGCTCTAGGAACTTTTCCCAAAGTTTCATTGTGACTTGTAGGTACCGATGCGGTTGACTTCTTGCACCGGTAGAATAGTTAGCAGATGAAACTCTGCTTTCCCGCTTGTCACAAAATCCACTTGCTCCTTTGTCTACAGACTTTCTTCTTTGTCTTTATCATCAGCGTCTTTGGGAACTTCAAAACCATTTTTCATTGTTAACAATGTGATATTCAAAGTTTTTTTAAAAATACTTATATTTTCGCTTCCACATAGCAAACTCCCCCTCGAACTTTGGCGGGTAGATAACTGGTCTGACTATTTTGTATGCACTTCAATTGGCGGTTAGTCCTTCTGGAGCAACCTGACTCTGATTCCATTTTTTGGAGATTGTGCTGTCGGCAAGAAGAGGGTGAATTGCCCTTGAAAAATAAAAGCGATCTTTTATTTTACTAACAAAGATAGAGATTAGTTAACAAACAAA
>JAGFNQ010002628.1:10603-39244 GCA_024364735.1 Boesenbergia rotunda | reverse complement strand
CTGCCCACACACACGTTTTTTTTTTAACCATTAGGGTTTCTCATACATGAACGAAATGAATCTTCCATTTTAATCGCCCACTGCACTTATTGGGAAGAAAGAAACGAGTCTTGTAAACCGGATTATTTCCTACAAGGTTGACCAAAATTGAATGCCCAATTTGTCAACATGTGGTTGCATTTCTTGACTAGGAAAGCTGCCTCCGTTTTTATTTACTCTTCCTTTTCTTTTTTTTTAATTGACAAGAAAAGATGGGTTTGGTTGTCCATAAATTGTAGGAATGGAGCCGGTTGTTGTCGGCAAAATTGGTGGTGTGGTATTCATAAAGACTGTTGAGTCAACTTAAACCTCCACAAGATATTTTACGATGCCAATTTGGCAAAACACTCCCTCCAACTATGGTATCTGCAAATTAATTCCAATGCAAGGATATTGTGGCGCAAACTCATTGGCTTGGAGTCATAGCTTAGTGAAAAAAAAAAATGATGAACCAAGACAGTAGATAAATTAAATCTGAATTGACTGATCTAGTCCCGTAGAAATTTTTTATCGGTTACCAGGGTAAATCGGGAAACGCTCGTGGTGGGCAGTCTAGAAACCCAGCGTCCTAGGATTCGCGCCCTATTTGAAAGAAAAATTCCGGCAAAATGTGTCGTAGCTAGGGATCAAACCACGGATACTTAGGTTAATTACTAGTTACCCTACCACTACATTATAGTCCCGGGGGCTAGATTGAAAGCTTAGTGATATCACATACGAGGGAAATGAAGTAAACATAGATGGTTCGGTACTATATGTTGTGCTAAAAATTTGAATATATACAAAAATCATATCGTATTGAAATTTGGATACACCAAATTTTCATTATATCGATTTTAGGCATGATATAAATTCTATATCAGGCATGATATAAATTCTATATCATTTATATTTAAATTTTGATATCGATACGATATATTAAATATCAAATTATTAAATTATATTTCGATACCGTATCGAAATTTTCAATATACTAAGATTTTTAACATTTTTTCACTCCTAAAAGTAAAACATCTATCGTCGGAGGAGGAGCTCCTCCTCCGTACTCACTTAGGTCATGAAAAACTATTTTGAAGCACTCGCTTAATGGTTATATGATTAACGAGGTTTTTTAATCAACTTCGGGCGCTCGCTTAATGGTTATAGATTGAGAGGGAGGGAGAAAGGAGCAAAATTAGGCTGATGTTTACATGCTCCGACATATTGAGATAGCAAAGGTCCAAATTCAAAATTACTCATTTTCAAAAACTTGTTCACATACCGATCACCAGGATTATATTATTGATTTTTTAGTGTTAATTTATGATGACTTTTAGAGGGTAGCGAAATATTTTTTTTTTTAAAAAATAAGGTTTATTTGCTTATAAAATAACTTAAGAGTGATTAAGTGCAAAGCACATGATTAATTTGGAGTACGTGCAACAAGGCACATGAAGACATGTGTTGTGCCATTCACATGGATTCATGGTCACATGCATTCAATTATCGGGCATTGGCATGAACACAGACAAATGTAACTATTGTTTCATGTGATGTGATGCAGAATCTGACGCAGTGTTAGAATTTTTTTTTATAGATATTATTATTATTATTAATCTACATTTGAATCCAAATAAAACTCTTTCTAGATACGGAATCTTATTCATCAAGATGATCAATGACAATGAATTCTAAAAAACACCGAGTATTATTAATCTTATCAATCTTTAAAGTATCAAGTCTGCGACTATAGGAACGCAATTACTTACTTTGAAAAAAAAATATACGACCAGATAACACATTGATGGGGTTGAATAACATATGACGGACATGTAGGCTGAAGAAGCTGGATAGTAAAAAGTAGCGAGTCTGAGTAACTCCCCTTTCGAAACTCCTGGAACCCTCTCGGGAAGGGGATCCTCCGGGCCTCCCGCGGTAAACACGCCCCGGAGACCGCATCAGAAAACCCCTCCCGAGATCACCCCGGGAAGTTGGGCCCCGAGATCACCTCGGGGGAGCGGAGCGCCCGGGACCTCCCGGGCCAGAAGACCCCGAGATCACCTCGGGGGAGCGGAGCCCAAAAAACATTCGACCTTAAGTAACAGTCTCCCTTTTCTCGGATCTGCGGATAATCATCCCCATTATCGCGGAGCCATCATGACCCCTAAATGTCGCAACGGGTCGAACTTGAGAACGGCGTGGACCGTTTCAAAGACTATCTGGTCACCGACGAAGGGGGGGACGTGACATAGATCACGGGGACGCACGAAGGCAGCCACCGCAGGTATGAAAGCTACTCCAACCCCTCTGGTAAGGGGGTTACGCCTTCTCTGCTACTCACATATTGTCTTGCCTTCTTTTCATCTTCTCCATTGAGGCACTGACTTGAGCGTCGGAGTGGGCTCCATCGGACAACCTCCGGCGTGTTCCCCTAACGCTCGTGTTAATCTCGCAGGGTGTGGAGTTCCTCCTTCAACGTCAGTATCTGCGTGGGCTGAACCCTGGTGACTGGCCGCCGACGTCGATTTCTTCCGGAACAAGTTTGGCATCGTCTGTGGGAAACCAAGAAAGCACCAGAAGGAGCACTGATGGCAGAGCCGGCGGGACAACCCATTGTCCTGACAAAGGAGGAACTGAATCGCTTGGTGGCCAACGCCGTCAAGGAGGTGCTCGAATAACACCAGATCGAGCACGCCACCTTACAGCGAGATGTTCCTATACGGGAGGAGATCCCTAGAGTCTCCATCTCGCACCTTCAACTGCGAAGATCCGTCACGCCACCGGGGCGATGCACCGGTGCAGCCCCGGGATCTAGGCGAGACTCCCCCAGAGATGTTGAGAAGGCCAACTCGGTAGCCTCTAGTGCACTGAGACATGAAGAGGGGCAGGGGAACAAAGAGGAACATAAGTCCTCCCCTAAGGCTCCCTCCACTCCCTTCTCGTCGGAGATTGTGGAAGACCCCATACCGAAGCAGTTTCGCGGACTGGGGATTGCTGAATATGACGAGAAGGCAGATCCAGAGGATCATGTCTGCAAGTTTGAAAATGTGGCGCTCCTCCACCAGTATATCGACGGGGTAAAATGTCGGGTGTTCTTGAACACTCTATCCCGAGCAGCCCAACACTGGTTCCAGAGGCTGTCCCCGGGTTCTATCAACTCCTTCATGGAGTTCAAGACCGCCTTCCTCCATCACTTTGCAAGTAGCCATCGCTATCAGAAGACGATATTAAACTTGTTTGCTCTCAAGCAAAAGCCGAAGGAATCACTCAAGGAGTACATCCAGCGGTTTAACTGGGTGGCACAGGATGTGCCAACAGTGACGTCGGAGATCCTCGTCAGTGCCTGCACTCAGGGTCTTGCGGAAGGGGATTTCTTCAGATCTCTGGTGAAGATGCCACCCAGCAGTTTTGACTTGCTAGGGCGCTCTGTCAAGCACGTCAATGTGGAAGAGGTGCAGTTTGCTCGTCGTAAGGAACCAGTCAGAGTCCACCCTCAGGTTATTACCCAGTCCGAGAGGAGGGAACCCCCGGCCCCGGCCCGAGGAAAAGACCTTCACCTAGGGAAGGACCAGTGAGCTGGCAGGCGAAAGTTGGTCGAGACAGTGGATATTGAGCAGCCCGAGCCACTAATAAAGTATTGCGGTTTCCACGGCAGTATGACACACTCCGTCGAGGAGTGTCATGCCTTGAAGAAAAAACTGAGTAAAGAAGCAGACCCCAAACCTCGAAAGAAGTGGAAGAAGACGGGGTATCGTCGAAATTCCCCTCGGCAAAGCTTTTCTCCCAAACAGAGGTCGTTGGGAGAAAACGAGACACGACACCGGTCCCGATCTCGGTCTAGGGGAAGGAGCCGGGGGCCAACACCCCGCAAATCTCCCTCCTTGGAAATAAACCCCCGGAAGGGCAAGGCTCGTGCACGCGGCCCGCCCTTCGGACATATGGGGTTATCTCCGGAGGTCCGGCTGGTGGCGATTCCCATCGGGCCAGGAAATCTAACATTTGGTGTCTGGAGAACTATGCAATTGGGGCGAGCCGGAGCCAGGATCATGGCCCCACGATCTCGTTCGGCCCCAAAGTCACGGAAGAGGTGGAAGCTCCCCATGAAGACGCCTTGGTGATCCTTGCCCGCATCGCCAACTATGAAGTCAAGCGCATCTTCGTGGATACCGGAAGTTCCGTGAACATCTTGTACAAGGCGGCGCTGGACCAAATGCAGATTGACGAGGATGAACTACTGCCGGTCTCGACCCCATTGTTCGGCTTCACCGGGAATCGAGTACAATCGATAGGGCAAATCACCCTATTGTTATCATTGGGTAGCGACGTACTCGAGAGGACCTGGAGGATACCCTTCCTGATCGTGGATGCTCCCTCATCCTACAACGCTATTTTGGGCTGCCCAACGCTTAGTATCTTTCAGGCGGTGGTCTCCGTCCACCACCAGAAGATAAAATTCCTGATTGGCGACCGAGTGGCTGAAGTCAAAGGGGACCAGCTGGTGTCTCGACGATGCTACAGTGGGGAAGTCAGGGTGGAGTCCCGGAAGAACCTGAGGGTGCCAGACGACTAACCAGAGGAGGCGGCCATGAACAGAAGGACAGGAAGGGAATGCTCGCAAAGCTAGGGCAGGCCAGCTGTCTCCAGTCTGGTCATCCCTGGTAAGATGTGTGGTGCATACTGTGTACTTGTCTATGTGTTCTTGCTGCCTTGCAGTGAATTCATGAAATAAAGAAATATGCCCTCGTGCAAGTTCCAGTGCGTCAATAAAAACCATAATACCTCGCAGTGCTGTGGATGCCCTGGGTACTTAGGCTCGGATTGGGTGCTACGGACTCCCAACCAAGAATTAAAAACCCTAATACCTCGAGGTGTTGCGGATGCCCAGGGTACTTAGGCTTGGACTGGGTGCTACAGACTCCCAACCAAGAATCAAAAACCCTAATACCTCACAGTGCTGCGGATGCCCGGGGTGTTAGTAGGAGCCCTAGAGCCAATTATGTGATGATTGACTAGGGACATTTTGTATCATATTCTATCATTAATAAAGGCATGTTTGGTTATTATACTTACTTTGTATTCTGTGCTGAATAACTAAGTATAATAATGTCCATGTGTAGTAGGTTCTTATCTACATTATATCGATTGGTTGAATCGATAGTGAGATAATGTAGAGAACACTACACTAAATTATTCCTAGTCAAGCATTAATATTCAGGGATAATATTAATGCATGAAGACTAGCATGTAGGTCAACTGATGACTTGAGCTCACAAGTCATGGATATGTGATATCAAGTTGACACATGGGTATACATTGGAGAATGTGTACTGAATGACCCGCCATGAGAAAGTTTCAAAGATTGTCATATGAGTGTCATAGACTTTCTCATCTGACTATTAGTATGAATAGTCCTTAGACCTGAAGTCACTATGGTTCCCTACATAAGGAGTTATGTACTTTAGTATCGTCAAACGTCACCCGTAACAGGGTGGACTATAAAGGCGATCACTGGGTATGTAATGAATTATGCGGAGGGATGTGAGTGATGTAGATGAGATTTATCCCTCCCATATGGCGGGACTGATATCTGTGGGCCCCTTGATCGAGTAGGACTACTGAAACGCATGACCATGCTCAAATGAGTCAATATGAGATATTGAACTCATTTGTTTGAGTGAGTCTACTCGGGGATCAAGAAACACAAGATTGATCGAGGATGACAACGTCTATGTCTCATTGGTCAATTTAGATATCAAGGATAGAAGGACAAGGTCATACACTATCATAGTCACGGAGGTTTAGTCGGATCTCGACTTTTCTTGTTTCTTGGGTAGCACTGATGCATTGCTAGATGCCGCTCATTGCTTATGTGTCTAAAGGGTTTAGGCGCATTACCAACGTCGCGAGAACCTATTGGGTCACACACTAAGGACATGATGCTTCGGGAGCCCGAGTTGGGAACTCGGGAGACCTGAGCCCGAGTGGGAACTCGGGAGGTCAGTTAGGGAGCCCGAGTTGGAAACTCGGGAAGTCAGACCGGGAGATTTGCTCGGCAGACTGAGTCGGCACTCGGCAGACTGAGTCGGCACTCGGCAGACTGGGTCGGCACTCGGCAGACTGGGTCGGCATTCGACAGAATGAGTCGGAGCTCGGCAGACTGGGTCGGAGCTCGGCAGACTGGGTTGGGAGCTTGGCACTCGGCAGACTTGGTCGGGAGACCGGTCGGAAGCCCGAGGGGCCCGGTCGGGATTAAAGGGAGATTCATTAAAGTGTTTAATGAATGAAAAAGAAAAGATTCTTTTCTTACATGGTAAATGATAAAGAGCCACATGAAAAGATGTGCTCTTTATTGGGAAGCCAAAGAGACACAAACCTCTTCATATTCATGGGATGAGTATAAAAGAGGACCTTGTGACTTTGGATGAGGTCTTCTTCTTCCTTCCTTCTTCCCTTTCTTCTTCCCTCCCTCATATTCCTCCTTTGGCTGAAACCCTACTGTAGGGATCTCGGTATTCTACGAGCTACCTCAAGTTGCTAGCACAACTAAGGTAGTTCTCCCGAAGTTGAGAGATTGTGTCCATGTGGATATGGATAGAGGCACAGGCACTTGAACGTGCAAGAGATCTGGCGCACCTTGGACGAGCGGGATAAGTAAAGGGCACGCTCCAAAGGTATATCTTCTTTAGAAGTAGATGTAGATCAACTTTGTACGAGTTTTTCTTTCGCATGGATCGCTTGTGGGTTCTTGTTTCTGCTACGTATTTATGATTTTGTACCGGGAGAACCTAACACGGGGTACTTAGGCTTGGTCTGGGTGCTACGGATCCCAGCCAAGAATCCAAAACCCTAATAAGTCTAGGTGCTACAGACTCCCAGCCAAGAATCAAAACTCTAATACCTCGCGGTGCTGTGGATGCCCGGGGTACATAGGCTTGGTCTGGGTGCTACGGACTCCTAACCAAGAATCAAAACCCTAATACCTCGGGGTGCTGTGGATGCCCGGGGTACTTAGGCTTGGTCTGGGTGATACGGACTCCCAGACAAGAATCAAAACCCAAATACCTCATGGTGCAGCGGATGCCCAGGCTACTTAGGCTTGGTCTGGGTGCTACGGACTCCCAACAAAGAATCAAAACCCTAATACCTCGTGGTGCTGTAAATTCCCGGGGTACTTAGGCTTGGTCTGGGTGCTACGGACTCCCAACCAAGAATCAAGAGCCTAATACCTAGCGGTGCTGCAGATGCCCGGGGTACTTATGCTTGGTCTGGGTGCTACGGGCTCCCAACCAAAAATCAAACACCCTAATACCTCGCGGTGCTGTGGGTGTCCGGGGTACGTAGGCTTGGTCTGGGTGTTGCGGATCCCCAGCCAAGAATCTAAAACTCTAATACCTCGCGGTGCTGCGAATTCCCGGGGTACTTAGGCTTGGTCTGGGTGCTGCGTGTTGAGGCAATCTGTGGTCCGGAGTGACCATGTGTTTTGATGTTTGGTCAAAGGATTTAAGTTAGGTTTACCCTTGTGTATTTGATATGTGTATATAAGTGTGCAGAATGTACAGTTACACATATGAATTTAGCTGGACAGCCTCGATACGGTGAAGGGTGGCATGAAGACAAGCTGGAGGCTTGTGTGCACCCGAGGGACCTTGGAGAGCAGGGACGATGAGCTGAGGGGCGCGGACTTCGAGGCATGCTTGAAGGATGGCATGGTGGCAAGTTGAAGGCTTGCGTGCATCCGAGGGACGGGAGCCGAAGATGAAGAGGGCGCGAAGATAATAGTCAAGGTTGTTGATGAGGATTCAGTTGAGTCGTGAGGGTACGAGTGTTGTGTGATTGTACTCGAGAAATCCTAGGATTCGAGTGCTGAGAGAAGTGTACTCGGGAAGGGAAACCTTAGGTGTGTGAGTGGACCAGTCGACTACCCTGGGAGCAGTCGACTGATAAAACTCACAGAGAGTTTTCAAGCCTGGACCAGTCGACTGCCCCAGGAGAAGTCGACTGGTAACCTCGAACAGATCCCTAAGTATGCTAAGTTTTTGAAAGATCTTTGTGTTCACAAGAAAAAACTTAAGGAAAATGAGTTGGTCAGCTTTGGGAAAAATATTTCAGCACTTATCCACTCCATTCCTCAGAAGTGTGAAGACCCAGGGGTATTTACTGTTTCTTGTGAGATAGGAAGCACCACATTCCATGATGCCATGTTAGATTTAGGAGCTTCCATAAATGTGATGCCCAGGTCAGTATTTTAGATGCTTGGTATAGGCCCTTTACAGCCTACTGGCGTGGTGATACAGCTAGCAGACCGGAGTCAGACCCACCCAGCTGGTATGATTGAAGATGTTTTGGTGAAGGTAAAGGAGCTAATATTTCCTGCAGATTTTTATATCTTGGATATGGAGGGAGATTATCTTGCACACCGTTCTCCACTTATTTTAGGAAGACCTTTTCTGAAGACTGCTAGAACCAAGATAGATGTATACGCTGGTACACTTTCCATGGAGATTGGAGACACGATTGTTCAGTTTAGCCTTTTTGATGCTATGAAGCATCCGAGAGAGGGCCACTCCATCATGAGCATGGATATTCTTGAGGAGTTAGAGGCTACAGAGTTAGAGGCTGAGGGATTTTTACCTAATTTTTCTGGAGGAGCTATTTATTCAGAGGAGGCAGAGAGAATATTTACTGCTGAGACTGAGGATTTTTCAGAAGATATTTCAGATGCACTTCCAGCTGGAGAGGTTTTTCTAGGTGTAGGGGATTGCACAGAGCCCCAAGGATCACCTATTTTTCTTGAGATTCAAAGTGTAGGGGATTGCACAGAGCCCCAAGGATCACTTATTTCTACTGAGGAAGACCAGAGTGAACTGAAGCCATTACCAGGCCATTTGAAGTATGCATATCTAGGAGAGGAGCAGACTTTTCCCGTGATTATTGCACAACATTTGGAGTCAGAGCAAGAAGCAAAATTATTGCAAGTCCTGAGGCACTACAAGAAGGCAATTGGGTGGACATTATCAGATATACCAGGTATCAGCCCAGCTATTTGCATGCACAGGATATTTTTGGAGGAAAATATCAAACCTGTGAGGCAACCACAAAGGAGACTCAATCCACTTATTTTGGATGTTGTAAAGAAAGAGGTGACTCGACTTCTACAGGCAGGTATCATTTACCCTATTTCTGACAGTCAGTGGGTTAGTCCTATTCACGTGGTGCCCAAGAAATCTGGAGTGACCGTGGTGGCGGATGAAAGCAATGAACTAGTGCCCACCAGAGTTAAGAATACCTGGAGAGTCTGCATTGATTACAGGAAGCTCAACAAGGTCACAAGGAAAGATCACTTCCCTTTACCCTTTATTGATCAGATGCTTGAGAGACTGGCAGGGAAGTCGCATTATTGTTTCTTGAATGGATTTTCAGGCTACTTTCAGATTTGAATAGATCCAGAGGACCAGGAGAAGACTACCTTCACTTGCCCCTTTGGCACTTTTGCCTACAGACTTATGCCCTTCGGACTCTGCAACGCACCTGGTACATTTCAGAGATGCATGGTAAGTATATTCGGTGAGTTGCTAGAGGACTGTATGGAGATATTCATGGATGATTTTTTAGTTTATGGCACGTCTTTTGATTTATGCTTAGATAATTTGTCTAGGGTTTTACATCGTTGCATTGAAACTAACCTTGTTCTTAATTTTGAGAAATGCCACTTCATGGTAGAGCATGGGATTGTACTTGGACATATAGTCTCTCGGAAAGGTATTGAGGTAGATCCTGCGAAAATCAGTGTTATTTCTTCTTTATCTTACCCCGTATGCGTACGGGATGTTCGTGCTTTTCTTGGACATGCAGGATTCTACCGTTGATTTATTAGAGACTTCAGCTTGATTGCTCGACCCTTGACACGACTTTTGCAGAAAGATGTTGAGTTTCATTTTGATGATAAATGCAAGGAAGCTTTTCACAGGCTCAGGGAGGCTCTTACCTTAGCTCCTATTATTACATCACCTGATTGGACTTTACCATTTGAATTAATGTGTGATGCTTCTAATTTTGCAGTGGGAGCTGTTCTAGCATAGAGGGTTGATGGAGCACCACATGTCATTTGCTACGCCTCCAAAACCCTAGATGCCGCCCAAGCAAACTACACCACTATTGAAAAGGAGCTTCTTGCCATTGTTTTTGCTTTGGATAGATTCAGATCCTATTTATTATGCTCACATGTCATTATTTTTTCTGATCATGCAACTTTGAAATATTTGTTGAAAAAGCCTTATGCAAAACCCAGACTGATCAGATGGATGCTCCTACTCCAAGAATTTGACTTGGAGATCAAAGACAGAAGTGGAAAAGAAAATCTAGTTGCAGATCATTTGAGTAGACTTGAAGGAGATGGATCTCCTACTACCATTGATGATGATTTCAGAGATGAGTACTTGATTACAGTGCATGGTGAGACACCGTGGTATGCAGACCTAGTTAATTTTCTAGTTGCACATGTATTTCCCACTCAATTTTCTATGGCTCAAAAAGATAAACTTAAAAGTGATGCAAAGTTTTATGTGTGGGATGATCCTTATTTGTGGAAATTTTGTAATGACCAAATAATTAGGAGATGCGTACCAGATCATGAGTTTTCTTCTGTCCTTACATTTTGCCATTCATCAGCTTGTGGGGGGCATTTTGGACCCCAGAGAACTGATAGGAAAGTACTAGAATGTGGATTATACTGGCCCACCTTTTTTCATGATTCATATATCTTTTATAAAAATTGTGATAGATGTCAGCGAACTGGGAACATAGGAGCGAGACATGAGATGCCCCAACATGCTATACTTTATTGTGAGTTTTTTGATGTTTGGGGAATAGATTTTATGGGACCTTTTCCTGCATCTTGTGGTTATCTGTATATTTTACTTGCTGTGGATTATGTTTCAAAATGCGGGGAGGCCATTCCCTCCAAGACTGATGATTCTTCT
The DNA here is from genome assembly GCA_024364735.1 of Boesenbergia rotunda. Taxonomy (NCBI): domain Eukaryota; kingdom Viridiplantae; phylum Streptophyta; class Magnoliopsida; order Zingiberales; family Zingiberaceae; genus Boesenbergia; species Boesenbergia rotunda. The sequence goes on along the minus strand of JAGFNQ010002628.1, from coordinate 28,247 downwards.
GTTGTTTGTAATTTTGTTAGGTCACACATTTTCTGCAGGTTTGGAATTCCAAGAGCAATAATTAGTGACCAAGGATCTCATTTCTACAACAAACACATGAAGGCACTGCTGAATAAATATGGGGTTGTACATAAAGTTTCTACATCCTATCATCCCCAAACAAATGGACAGACTGAGATTTCCAACAGAGAGATAAAATCAATTTTGGAGAAGACAGTTGGGCCCACTAGGAAAGATTGGAGCAAAAGATTAGATGACGCACTCTGGGCCTACAGAACAGCATATAAGACACCAATTGGCATGTCACCCTACCGCTTGGTTTATGATAAGGCTTGTCACCTCCCCGTGGAAATAGAGCACAAGGCATATTGGGCGGTGAAAGCTTGTAATTTCGATGCTACCAAGGTAGGAGAAGAAAGAAAATTGCAACTTCAAGAACTTGAAGAAATTCGGATAGAAGCATTTGAAAATTCAAGGATTTACAAGGAAAAGACCAAAAATTTCCATGACAAGCACATTGTGAAAAAAGACTTCCAAATTGGTGACAAGGTCTTATTGTATAAATCAAGGCTCAAATTGATACGAGGTAAGTTGAGGTCAAGGTGGGAAGGTTCATTTATTGTAACTGACATTTTTCCCTATGGAGTTGTTGAAATTAGGGACGAAGCTAATGGGTTTGTGTGGAAAGTCAATGGCCACCGGCTCAAAAAGTATTTTGAGGAACTAAAGGAGCTAGAGGTGGATGATTTGTACATCAAAGATGCTATCTACCCAACTTAAGGGGAGTTCACTTTCTTTACATCTACGTTTCATTGTACATATCATTTTCATGTTTCTAGGAATAAATTTTTCTCTTTTTGAAGTAAGTAGTTGATAATAAATTCTTAGGAAACATAGCATGAATAAATAGACATTGTAAATACCATATTATCTCTTTTAGCACTTTTGTTCTTAGTGAATAAATGTATCCCTTTAGGTTATCTCCATAGCATTTTAGAGTCTTTTGAAAATAAATTAAATTTGGTTGTTAAAACTTAGGGTTTGAGCTCGTGGATGAATTCTTGGATGCTTGAGTACTACTTTGCTTTAGATTCTTAATTGAGGACTTGAGATGAATTATTTTTGCCTAGTAAGAATTAGCCTTATATTTGTGACACACATATGTAATTGTATTCTAGAACTTGCTTAGGTTCTTTCTAAGCCATATTTCGATGATTGGATCACATGTATAGAGATAAATCATTTTGCTTCTCATCTCATATCAATTTTCGTAAATTTCCCTTGTATCACTTCATTTTTCTCACTTTCCCTACCTAATCTCACTTTTTCTATGGATTTGTTTGTTTGGGATGTTTTTTTGATGCTACTTTGCCCGAGACGGACAAAGAATTAAGTGTGGGGGAGTGATTAGTGATTTGGAATCAATTTTTATCAAGGATGCACTTCATGTCGAAAATTTTTTTTTGGCCCAATTGAGTGGAGCTTGGTACCAAGAACAAGTGGGAATTCAGTTGTAAATTGGAGGTGAAGTGTTTCTCTCATTGCAACCATCATTGAATCCGGTTGAAGGAAGATTTCTGTGGACTTAAAAGAAAAAAATGAAAATAAATCCATGTGCCAAGTGGAGTTGCAAGAAATTGAGAAAAGTTAAAGAGGAAACCAATTGAAGCATTTATAATTTTGACCATAATGTGAAGACCCAAACCGTTTGTACCAAAGTGAATTCAACTAGAGAAGGAAAAATCTGCAGAAAAAAAAATGGCACGCAAGGCAGAAATTTGTGCCAAAAATTTTGCTAAGCCATCTTGGGTTAAGAAATTAGCTTGGATTAAGACTTGGGAAGTGGAGTTATGGAAGTTCAGATTAGCCACACTTTGAGGGAAGCCTGAAATGTAGCCATGCAATATCAGAATATCAGAATTGAAGCTGAACAAGCTGAGATCAATGAAGAAATCTGTTCAAAACTGATTTGATTTGAAAATTCTGTGTGGATTAGCAATTGAATGTGAGCTGAAACTGAGTTTAATATCAAAGGGTGCTGATGAGAACCTAAGCCAAATCACTCGGCAGCTATCAAAGATTATGGAAAGCAGAAAAATTGAGAATGTAAGCTGGAATTGCAGCAGAAAAAAAGCAAAACAGATGGAATGCAGTGAGACAATTTTTGTACCAAATTGAAACTGAATTGATTTGTTTAGGCTATGCATTTGGGAATCGAGTACATAAACATGCCAGAATTTGTTGAACTCATCCATTACTGACCAACACAAAAAAGGGCTGTTTGGGTTTTTAGATCAGAGTAGAAAAAAAAAGAGAGCAGTGAAGTTGGAATCCAAAACAGTTTGGATCAAAATTTTCACTTCTAGGGGATGTAACTGCCTTAGAAAATCAGAGAATGGCAAAGGTGAAGAAAGTAGTGATTCTTAATTCTGAATTAGTGTTGTGAGCTGGGATCTAAAAAAAAAAGAAAGAAGAAGAAGTGAAAGTAGTGTGCCAACAAAGGTGAAGTGTATCAAGAGTGAGTTACAAGGGTTGTTGAGTGAAAATTTTATGTTGAGTATCTATTTTACTTGATATCAGATGTTCTCTGATACAAATCTGATCCGAAATGCTCCATTAGAAGACTTGAGAGAGAAAAAAAAGGGGAAGAAAAATAGTTCGAAAAAAAAGAGAGAAGAAGAGAAGGAAGAAGCAAAATGGCACAAAAATAGGAATTTTGGCTCCATGAGATCAGTGAAGGTAATATCATCCAAACCCAAGCCTTGCATCACTACTATCCCGACTGTACTAGAGAGAAAGAAAGAAGAGAAAAAAGGGGTAAGAGAAAAGAGAAGGAAGCAATTGGCACACAAATGAGGGTTTTGGCACAATGACACCAACAAAGTTTTATTCATCCCAATCAAAGGCATTGTTCAATATTTACTCCACCACACTTTTGATTTCACTAGAGGACTGACAAGAGGGACAAAGCACATTGGAAACATTCTTGAGCACTCAAGTCTTTCACTCCGTCAATTTTCTATTTTCTTGGCTTTTACTCCATTTCTTACCATTTTCCATGTTTTCACTTATTTTTGTAGATATTGATCCTAATCATGAATAATGGTGGAGATTAGATAACAAGCAAGCCTATGGTAGTGCAAGAAGCATGTGTGTTTGAGTGAGCTCCACTTCCATCATCAACTTAGAACTTAAGGAGAGAGCCACCAAAATTTCCCTTGAAAGGCTAGTGAGTTAAATTCATCTCAATGACTCATGAAGGATGAAAAGGCTAAGTTGTTGATTTAACGACGAGATAATAATCCATAGAACTTAGATTTTTGAGAATTGACGACCCTAGATAATTTCTTTTCATTTGCTTTTAATTATGCTTATGAAAATCTAGGGGATACATACTTAGTACTTTTCGCGAGACGCTCGAGATTAAGTGTGGGGGAGTTGATAAGTACCATTTCATTGATTATTTTAGTTGCTAAAATCCAAGTTTGACCCATATTTTACTTGCTTAATTGTGAATTTACCCTAGGTTCTAGGACTTGTAGGACCGGTGCCGTCGATAGAGGGGGGGGTGAATATTGACCGTGAAAATTCTTCTCGGAAATCTCGTAATACTTTCGTTCTAGACTCAGATTGTTAGTAACACAGCGGAAAATAAATAGAACGAAAAGAAACAAGACAGTGACACGGCGGATTTTTACTTGGTTCCCAACCCCCCAGGGTCAGTACATCCAAGGCCTATGCACGGAAACACCCGTCCACTATTGGTCTCCTTTCCGGACTTTCCGGAGGCGGAGAAACCCGACTTATAGTGCAGAATTACAAGCAATAATATAGAAATTTAAGTACAGTAATTAAAAAGCAAACCAACAAGAAAAAGTATGAAGCTCGGCCGATTTGGACCTCCGAAGTGCCGCGCACCTCCTCCTAGAGCCTCCCGGTCGTAGAGCCTCATTTTTAGCACGTTGCAGTTGGTCAGAAAGCTTGGAATGGTTCTTGCAAGTCGTGTCTGAAGCAGAGGGGTCGAGGCCCTTTATAAAGGCCTCCTGGGGGCGCCCCGGACGCTGGGGGCACCCCGGAAGACTCGGTCAATCCTTATCCTTGCGCCTACCTCGTCGCAGGTGATAAGATCATTGACCAGGGCGCCCCGAACATCCCGGGCGCCCTCTTGAGCGCTTATCCTGTGCTTCGGACTCGCAGCAGCGAAACTGTGTTGACCAGGGCGCCCTGGTGAATGAGGGCGCCCTGGTGCATGAGGGCGCCCTGCATTAACACTGCAAGGCTGCTTCTTCTGCTTGCTTTGTCTCCGGTTCTTGTTACCTGCAAGATACACAAACACAAAGCATATATTGTTGGATCGTGAAAACTGATAGAGGGGGGGGGGTGAATATCGGAAATCGTTCTTTTTCGGAAAACTAAGAGTAAGTGCACAGCGGAAATAAAAATAAGAGACACAGCACAAAGACACAGTGGTTTTTACTTGGTTCGGAGCCTGTGTCGACTCCTACTCCAAGGCCCACGGTCGTTGACCGTTTACTTTGGGCAATTCTATATTTGCGAAAATAGGTTACACAATTTAATTACAAAATGAGTGCAATAAAATATAATAAATTAAGTACGCTCTTCTTTACCGACGTCCGGAGTAGGTCGACTCTTTCGGGGCAGCGGGACGTCGTCGGCTCGAGGTGAAGCGTTTCTGGAGCAAGGCACGAGCGTAGAAGAGCTTTGAGGCGTTGAGAGAATTGATGTTGGAAGCTTGGGGTCGAGGGCCCTTTATATAGGGCTAGGGGGCGCCCGGGACGTCGGGGGCGCCCCCCACGTGGCCTTTGATCCGCACAAATCTCGGTCAGCGTCTATCTTCTGGATCCGCTTTGACCGGGGCGCCCGAAGCGCTCGGGGCGCCCGCATTAACCGGGTCAAAGTTCTATCTTCTTGGCTTCGATGGCTTCTTAGTTCGAAGTAAGCGCATGGGGGCGCCCGCAGCGCAGGGGTCGCCCGGGAGCAGCGGGGGCGCCTGGGAGCACGGGGGCGCCCCGCCCAGCAGCTTTTCGAACCCTTCTTCTTTGATGTGTTTTGTATGTACCTTGGGGGCGCCCGGGACACTCCGGGCGCCCTACTCAGCCTTTGCCTCTCTCTTTTGATGCTTTCTGAGCTGCAGACACACGTTCCTTCGGTCTTGCATCCAGGGTTAGTCCAAAACACAATGCAATAAAATATTTATTTGTTCATACAGCCTTAGCTGTCTTGGTTCTGACTTTGGTCTCCAAAATGGAGCCCTAGGTCGAACCGACGCCTACTGTTCCCTCGACGGGGAACGCGTCCTCACCTACTCCTCTTGGGAGAATTTACCTGATGCCAACCGTTCCTCTGGTTGGACTTTTGCCTGACGGTCCTTTGTCTGGTCTTGTAAACTGACAGTCCTTCGCCAGTTGCCTAGCAGTCCTTCGCTAGGGCTTTAGTCCCTGGCTGTCCTTCGCCTGGAGCCTAGCAGTCCTTCGCTAGGGCTTGATACTGGCAGTCCTTCGCCAGTTGTCTAGCAGTCCTTCGCTAGGGCTTGAATACTGGCAGTCCTTCGCCAGGTTCCTAGCAGTCCTTCGCTAGGGCTTTGTATCCTGGCAGTCCTTCGCCAGGTGCCTAGCAGTCCTTCGCTAGGGCTTTTTACCCTGGCATTCCTTCGCCAGTGCCTAGCAGTCCTTCGCTAGGGCTTTGTCTCTACACACTTAATGAGCACATTAGATAACAAACAAACTTAACTTTGAATCCTTTGCCAATATCAAAACAAGATTCGATATGGTGCTTCCTGCACCAACAATCTCCCCCTTTTTAATTATGGCAACACAATTCAATGTTAAGTAAAAAACTTTATAATAGTTGAGAACATAATGTAAAAATGAAGTATAGCAATTTTACACAATTCAATTTTAAGTAAAAACTTTATAACATTTAATAACACAAGGTAAGATTTGAAAAGAAAAAAAATCCTTTATTTCTCATACTCCCCCTCAAACCCTGAGTACTTGTGTTATAAAATACTTAACTTTGACCTTTCCTCCCCCTTTGACATATATCAAAAATAAACATGGGTGAACAAGGTATCTAATAGGGAGGTTTGAGTTTTACCAAAATAAATTTAAGTAAAGGAGTTCAAAAAGCATAGTTTTCAAAAGAAACTCTAAGTAATGGATTTCATAATTTTCAAAGTAATGGATGTTTTGAAAAAACATGAAGTTCCCCCTTAATGTGACAACTCTTCTCCTTAAAAAAACTGACAACAACTTGCAATATAGTTTTCAAGAAAAAACTTAACAGTAACCTACTTAGCTAACATTTTGAAAACAAGTTTCTCTTAAAAATTTCAACTTTTGCACTCATAGAGAAATTTTGTACATTAAAAACCATTTTTAGTCGGAAAAACCTTTAAATAGACAAGTTTTTGCTGACACACAGATTTGTTTACTGAGAAAGTCTTACTTAGAAACATTTGCCAAAAATTTCAAGGGGTTTTTGCTCAGACAAACTTTGTTTACTAAGAATACTTTTTCTTAGAAATATTTTCAAAAATAAATGCACTTAGTGCTTTAGAGATTTTGAAAGTACATTGAATATGCTTAGACCAATTTTAAGGTACTTAAAAATACTTAGTGAAAATAAGACAAGATTTAAAATTTTCTCTTTCCTGGCCATATATCAATAAGGAACTTTTTGAAAGAAGATTTAAAAAAAATGTGTATCAGAGCTTATGAGTTTTGAAAATATAAAAATACTTAGTATAATTTTGAAAAAAGCTTAAATTGCACTTTTGAAATCGAAAAAAATCGTACTTTGTAACCATTAGTGCCTTGGAAAGTATTAGTACTTTTGAAAAATAGTTGTACTTCTGAAATATAGTAGTACTTTTGAAAGATGTTATGTATATTTTGAAAAATATAAGTACTTTTGAAAAGTTTTAATATTATTTTCAAAAGTATTCTAAAGTCAAGCAAAATTTTGAAAGTGATAGTATATATAAGCAAAATGTTTTAAAAGAGTAGTATTTTGAAAGACATTTTATTTATGTTTTCAACAGGATTTTAAAATTGCAGTGCATGAAAACATATAAATTTTTTAAAAAAATATTTAATAATTCTTTTAATTTAATCTCCCCCTAAGCTTGACCCAGTCCTAGGAAGCTTGTTTGACTACAAGCGATCTTCCTCTGAGTCTTAAGGTTTGATTCAAACTATAAGAATTATCTAATAATTTTGAAAAATGATTGTCAGAAATAATTTCTTTTGACTCAAACTCCCCCTAAATTTGACACATCCTAGGAGTCCTTATAGATCATCATGTGGACCTTCCTCTGTGTCTTTAGAGTTTATTAAAATCAAAAGAATAATTTTGACCAACCTTCTAAGTATGATGACTTTCAAGGAGATACATTTTTGAAACATAACTTGAAATGATAACACAGTTTTCGAAAAAAATATTTTAAAATAATGATAATTTTTCAAACAGATAGTAGTATAAGAAGTTTTTGAATCAATTTTTGAAAACCTTGTCGAGATGATAATAATATTTAGAGCATAAGGTTTTTTTTTTTTAAAAAATTTAAATTTTTTTTGAAAAGTATTAAAAAAAACTCCCCCTGTATCCAACACAGTCTGACTTTTATCTAAGTTCCTTAAGGGGTTTCAGTGTGCAGGTTTGACTATGTTTGATCAATTAATAGCATCTTAACTATGTTTGACTCAGTTGACTTTTAAGAAACATGAAATTTAAAAAAAATAGAGATGAACAGTAGGGTACAGTAAACTGAATTAATTTGAAAAATAGATATTTATGCTCTTAGGTCCTAGATGTCTCACCCAGTTCTATGTGGTCAAACATGTTAACCTTATGGGTTGTGTGAGACAAATATTTAATTTTGAAAGAATGGTTAATTAAACCTTAGTTTAAAATATTAAATTTGATTTTTAAGAAAATTAAAATATAGAGGGTTAAGTTTGTTCAGTTAAATTTGAATTTTAAATTTGATTTAATTGAATTAATTCGAATTTGATTTAATTGAGTTAATTAAGATTTAATTGATTTAATTGGTTTTAATTGATTTAATTGATTTAATTAAAATTTAATTGATTTTAATTGATTTAATTAAGATTTAATTGAATTGATTAAGATTTAATTGGTTTTAATTGATAAGGTTTAATTGAATTTAATTGATTTAATTAAGATTTAATTGAATCTGAATTAGTTGGTTGGGTTGAACTCAACTTTTAGGTCCTGAGCATCTCACCCATTTCTAAGTGACAAAATAGGATATCCTTAACTATTTTGTGAGATGCTTATTTTAATAGAAGGATTTATTTTGAAAAAGCCATGATTAATTTTGAAAAGATAAACTAATTTTTTTTTTAAACCCAGTTTAAATTTGTTTTGAAAAGAGATATTTGAATCTAAAATTAACTAAAAATTTGTGTTAGATTCGAATTTAACAAAAAATTATTTGAATTTGAATTTCAAAAATTGGCTTCCAGGTCTTGGCGAGGCACTAGGCCTTCTTTGGCCGTAGCCTTATGGGATCATCCACCCTTTCCTAGACAAAGCCTTTTAGTGAAATTTCATCTTCAAAATTACTTTTTGGTAAATTCTGGTCTAACTAGTTTGGGTCTTGGATCGGTAGCTTCAGCTATTTTCACCAGTCTAAAGAGACCAAGTAAACTTGATCTTATTAGAATTGGCTTCCCTAACGTACTATCATCTCACCGCCACCCAATACTATGTTGTTCAAATTTCAGTTAAGTTTGTTTAATCCTTAAACTAACCAGTCCTTACACTAATTAAAAAATCTAAGCATAAAATAAAATAAAAAGCAACACATAATTAAAGCAAACAAAAACTGATCTAAGTTACATCATAATCGAAATAAAACTTTGGTTTTTTAAAATTAGCATGGTTATGAATTAAGTTTTCTAATGTACTAACCTTAACTAATTTATACAAACTAATCATGTTATTTGAGATAGATATTGAATTTTCAAATATTGAAAACTTACCTTCCCCGATCGTTTTTCCAGTGCTCTTGTAGTGATCACGAGCTAATTGGACCGGTTTGGGTCGGTCTCCTTCTTTGTCGTCAAATTCTGAGTCTGAGTTGGACTCGGGTACAGGTTGAATCTTTTTCTCTGGTGGTTCTCTTGGAGCTTTCCCTGCACTAGAGATTATACCTTTCTCGACCATTATAGTATCTGTTGGATTATCTAATCTTGATTCAAAAAAGGATTCGAAATTGGTTACCATTTTTGTCTCAGTCAATTCGTCTTCTGACTCTGGCTCGAGTTCGCAGTCAGGTGCTAACTCAATTTCGGAGCTCTCTTCGTGTAGATTGGTTAGTTTCTCCCAAATTTCTCTGGCACATCTGAATGGTCCTACTAGTTCAAGTTGCTCCTTGGTTAGGCCACATTGTAGGATCGAAGTTGCCCTTGCATCGGTCTCGATTTGGTTGAGGGTTTGTTCATCCAGTTTGCTCCATTCGATGGATAACTCATCTTCTACGGGAAGAGAGAATCCTGTTTGGATGATCCGCCATAAGTCCATGTGGGCCTTCAGAAGGGACTCCATTTGTCTTCTCCAAAAGCTGAAGTTTTCGCCAGAGAAGAGCGGTGGACGAATGCTATTCCATTCTTGATTGGCCATTTAGTTTAAATCTCGCACACAAAAAAAAATAGAAATGTCCCAAGACTTGGTCTTGGATTAGTAGTGCGGGAGAAAAAAAATTACACGAATTTCGAGGCAGAATAATAATAAAATAATGAAAATAATTTACGACAAATTTTTGAAAATGTTGATTTTCTGAATTTTGATTAATAATGAAAAAAATAAGAATTTAATGTTTGAAAAAAATTGCTCGAATTAAAGCAGCACGAATTTCGAGAAAAATATTAAAATAATAATAAAAAAAAGTTTATGACAAATTTTCAAAAATTGATTATTTTAACAATTCTAACTTATGGTTAAAAAATGAGAATTCAAAATTGAAAAAGGCGTAAGGATTTTTTAAATCCACCCACAGATATTATTTATTTTAAAATAAAAGGGCGGAAAAGATCGAGTGGTGTTAATTAAAAAAGAAAAGAAATAAAAGAAAAAAAATTTCGTAAATCCGAAAAAAACTCTCAAATTGGTGGTTGCACCAAATTTGAGCTTCCCCGCTCTGATACCACTTGTTGGATCGTGAAAACCGATAGAGGGGGGGGGGTGAATATCGAAAATCGTTCTTTTTCGGAAAACTAAGAGTAAGTGCACAGCATAAATAAAAATAAGAGACACAGCATAAAGACACAGTGGTTTTTACTTAGTTCGGAGCCTGTGTCGACTCCTACTCCAAGGCCCACGGTCGTTGACCGTTTACTTTGGGCAATTCTATATTCGCGCAAATAGGTTACACAATTTAATTACAAAATGAGTGCAATAAAATATAATAAATTAAGTACGCTCTTCTTTACCGACGTCCGGAGTAGGTCGACTCTTTCGGGGCAGCGGGACGTCGTCGGCTCGAGGTGAAGCGTTTCTGGAGCAAGGCACGAGCGTAGAAGAGCTTTGAGGCGTTGAGAGAATTGATGTTGGAAGCCTGGGGTCGAGGGCCCTTTATATAGGGCTAGGGGGCGCCCGGGACGTCGGGGGCGCCCCCCACGTGGCCTTTGATCCGCACAGATCTCGGTCAGCGTCTATCCTCTGGATCCGCTTTGACTGGGGCGCCCGAAGCGCTCGGGGCGCCCGTATTGACCGGGTCAAAGTTCTATCTTCTTGGCTTTGATGGCTTCTTAGTTCGAAGTAAGCGCATGGGGGCGCCCGCAGCGCAGGGGGCGCCCGGGAGCAGCGGGGGCGCCCGGGAGCACGGGGGCGCCCCGCCCAGCAGCTTTTCGAACCCTTCTTCTTTGATGTGTTTTGTATGTACCTTGGGGGCGCCCGGGACACTCCGGGCGCCCTACTCAGCCTTTGCCTCTCTCCTTTGAGGCTTTCTGAGCTGCAGACACACGTTCCTTCGGTCTTGCATCCAGGGTTAGTCCAAAACACAATGCAATAAAATATTTATTTGTTCATACAGCCTTAGCTGTCTTGGTTCTGACTTTGGTCTCCAAAATGGAGCCCTAGGTCGAACCGACGCCTACTGTTCCCTCGACGGGGAACGCGTCCTCACCTACTCCTCTCGGGAGAATTTACCTGATGCCAACCGTTCCTCTGGTTGGACTTTTGCCTGACGGTCCTTTGTCAGGTCTTGTAAACTGACAGTCCTTCGCCAGTTGCCTAGCAGTCCTTCGCTAGGGCTTTAGTCCCTGGCTGTCCTTTGCCTGGAGCCTAGCAGTCCTTCGCTAGGGCTTGATACTGGCAGTCCTTCGCCAGTTGCCTAGCAGTCCTTCGCTAGGGCTTGAATACTGGCAGTCCTTCGCCAGGTGCCTAGCAGTCCTTCGCTAGGGCTTTGTATCCTGGCAGTCCTTCGCCAGGTGCCTAGCAGTCCTTCGCTAGGGCTTTTTACCCTGGCATTCCTTCGCCAGTGCCTAGCAGTCCTTCGCTAGGGCTTTGTCTCTGCACACTTAATGAGCACATTAGATAACAAACAAACTTAACTTTGAATCCTTTGTCAATATCAAAACAAGATTCGATATGGTGCTTCCTGCACCAACATATATGCATATAATGTTAAGCTTAAGGACTTGGCTCGGACTTCGGATTTGCACGAAACCCTAGGTCAAACCGGCACAAGTTCCCATCCCCGAGAACTCGCCCTTCACCTACTCCTTTCAGGAGACGGTTGCCACCCAGTCCTTCGGGTGGACTTTTGCTTAGCTTCCGATACCTCTGGACCTCGAGACGCCCAAACCCTGACCCGTCTCTACTCCTGTCCTTAGTCATCGCTCAGCTAAGTTGCTTAGTCCCTCGGACCAAGTCTTCATTCCCTAGCAGTCCTTCGCCAGGTGCCTAGCAGCCCTTCGCTAGGTCTTTGTTACCAAGCGGTCCTTCGCCTGGTGCCTAGCAATCCTTCGCTAGGTCTTCTATGCCTAGCAGCCCTTCGCTAGGTTCCTAGCAGCCCTTCGCTAGGTCTTCTATGCCTAGTAGTCCTTCACTAGGTGCCTAGCAGCCCTTCGCTAGGTCTTAGGGTTACGATACCTAGTTTAGCTAGGACTTTTCTTCAACTTTGGTTACTTCACTTTTGCTCCCCTTTGTCTATTCATTGTATCACTGACTTAAGTGTATTGTCAAACATTAAAACACTTAAAGAGGAATATCATTGATGCAACTTGCACCAACAATCTCCCCCTTTTTGATGTTTGACAATAACTTAAGTTAGATTGGTTTAAGGGGCTAACTTACTGTCCTTGGGGTAAAAATGAAAAAAAATATAGGTTTTGAAACTATATACATTTTTGATCTTCAGGAAATTTTTTTTCTAACTTAAGCACACATCTCTCCCCCTTTGTCATACATCAAAAAAAATAAAATACTTGCACCAACATTAAAAACCTTTGGTTCTTTTTGAAAATACTTAGGGCAAAATTTTTGAAAGCATTGAATTTTGAATAATATATTGCAAAAATTATTTTTGAAAAATATAAGTACCTTTGAAAATATATTGAATTTTTGAATAATTAAGTACTTTTGAAAAATGCATAACTTTTGAAAGAATGTTATTTTGGAAAATATAAATGTTATGCCTATTTTGCAATTTCTAACTGTTTTTCGAAAATAAGTGTTTTATGAAACATAATATTTTTCAAGGTCAAGTAAATATTAATAGAATTTTTAAAAAAAATGATAGTACTTTTGAAAGAATATTTGGCTTTGAAAGACATAAGTACTTTTGAAAACATAATATTGGACTTCACTTGGTTAATTGTCCAGTCTGACACTATCCTGGGAACCCTTGTTGACTACAAGGACATTTTCCTAAGTGTCCTGGAAGTTTTCCAACCCAAGTAAATATTAAAAAAAATTTCATAAGTCACAGAGTAATAGGATGTAAGTTAATTTTGAAAAATGTAAAGATTTTAAAGTGATAATACTTGATTTGGTTTATCTTTCAGTCTGACACAATCATAGGAAACCTTGTTGACTACAAGGACATTTTCCTAAGTGTCCTGGAAGATTTTCCAAACTCAAGATATTATTTCAAATTGATAAAAAACCAGATGAATTTTTGAAAATAATAGTAATTTTTGAAAATTGATACTATTTTGAAAGAATACTTATGTTTTCAACAGGATTTGAAAATACTGCGCATGAAAACATTTGAAATTTTCAATAATTCTTTTAATTTGACCTCCCCCTAAACTTGACCCAGTCCTGGGAAGCTTGTTGACCACAAGTATTCTTCCTCTAAGTCTTAAGGGTTGATTCAAATTAAGAAAATTATTTAATAATTTCAAAACAATTAATTAAACAAAATTATTTCAGAAGTTTGATTTATATTCCCCCTAAAGTTGACACATTCTAGGAGTCCTTGTAGATTATGAAGTGGACCTTCCTGTGTGTCTTTAGGGTTTATCAAAATCAAACAAGACAGATAAATTTTCCAACATAAACCTTTTTCAAAAAACGCAAGTGATAACGTTTTAAAGCTCAGTTTTCGAAGGGTATTTTCAAATAATAATAATTTTTATAGTGTAGTTTTCGAAAGCAAAAAAAATCACTCCCCCTGTATCTGATCCCATTTGACTCTATCTAAGTGCCTTAAGGAACTTAAGTGTTGTCCTAAGAGGCTTGTGTCTAATTGTGTGAGTCAAACAATTTTTGAAAAGATATATTTTTGAAAACATATAATATGTATATTCAATCAGACAAGCATGAATTCCATAAAAACATTATTATGTTGAAGCACTATTTTGAAAATATATTTTTAGGAAAATATTCTAACCATTTTGAAAAACAATTTTGAAAAATATTTTTCAATTCATTAGTCCTTAACATCTCACCTATTTTAGATATATCAATACAACAAGCATAGTTGCCTTATAGGTGTATTGTGAGATGCTTGATTTATTTTTCTTAATTTATTAACTCTAAGAATTAATTGAAGCTTGTGTTAGATTTGAATTTGACAAGAAGTAACTTGAATTTGAATTTCAAAAATTGGTTTCCAGGTCTTGGCGAGGCACTAGGCCTTCTTTGGCCGTAGCCTTATTGGATCATCAACCCTTTCCTTGACAAAGCCTTTTAATGAAATTTCATTTTCAAGATTACTTTTTGAAAAATTCTGGTCTAACTAGTTTGGATCTTGGATCGGTAGCTTCGGCTAGTTTCACCAGTCTAAAGAGACCAAGTATACTTGATCTTATTAGAATTGGCTTCCCTAACGTACTATCATCTCACCGCCACCCAATACTAGGTTGATCAAGTTTCAATTATTCTTTCTCCTATAACCGTTCTAATATATGCATAAAAGTTAAATATGAATGACATGTCATATATTTTAAAAGAATAGCAAATGCATGTCATGGCAGTTATGCATGAGTCAAACAAGTCAAATAATTTTATTTAAGTTTCTAAAATGTATCAAATTCCCGATTTGATACATGTCGAGTGAACCCGCGAATATGTCAACCCACTTTGACATATTTAATGTTATTAATTTTAATTGTTACACTTTGGGTAAAATTTTACTTTAGTTTGAGTTTAAGTTATTTAAGATTTTAGTTGGATTCAGGTTAATTACGAATTAATTGAGGTTGAATTAATTAGAAATTAATTGAGTAGGATTGAAGTTAATTTAATTGAAGTTTTTAATTTTAATTCAACTTAATTTTACTTTGAATTTAATTTGCATTAAATTGATTTAATTAAGATTTAATTTAGGTTTAATTTGAATTAATTTGAATTTAATTAGGATTAATTTGAATTTAATTTGAATTTAATTAGGATTAATTTGAATTTAATTAATATTTAATTTGAATTTAATTAATATTTAACTTAATTTAATTAAGGTTATAATGATTAATTAATAATTGTGGGTTTAAATTCATCATTTTCATTATTTCAAAAATTTCTTCTTCATCTTTATCTTTCTTTTCAAGTTTTTGTAATAATTTTGATTTATTTGAATTTTTGTAATTTTTATTAATTATGGCCTTTATCTTAGATAACTCTATATCCTCCTCAAGATTAGCTCTTTCAATATCCTTACAGTAGGTGGAGTAATTTGGGCCACTAATTAATGTTTTGTAATAATCTTTAATATTATCTATAATTAAATTATTATCTAGGAGAATTTTATCTTCAAAATTATCATCAGATATATTTTCAATATTTTTAACATTAATCTCTAGATTATTTTTAAGATTTTCAGAATTAATTTCTGAATTAATCTTGAGATTTTCAGAATTAATTTCTGAATTATCTTTAAGATATTCAAATTTGAATTCGGAGTTATCCTTAGGATTTTAAAATTTGAATTCTGAATTATCCTTAGGATTTTCAAATTTGAATTCCGAATTATCCTTAGGATTTTCAAATTTGAATTCCGAATTATCGTTAGGATTAATTTTGTATGAATTAAGATTATCAGAATTAATTTTATCAGATAAATTATCAGGATTAATTTTATCAGATAAATTATCAGAATTAATTTTAACAATTATTGAATTGATATTAATAATTAAATAGTTAATTTTGGATATTTTAATCATATCCGTATTTTCTAATCTTTCATGCAAAATATTTAATCTACTATCTAGTAAATTTAATTTATCAGAAAAATTAACTGAATTCTCTAAAGATAATGCAGGAAATTGTAAAACTTTTGGAACGTAAATCTTACGTACCTTCGCCGGACACTTATTTTTGTAATGCCCGTATTTCTTGCATTTGAAGCATTGTACGTGACTTTTGTCCCTCCGGTTTCCTAGCGCTGGTACCTCCTTTGCCGCCGGTGTCGAACGATTCTTACGAGTAGGGCACTGATTTTTGTAGTGCCCTCTCTCCCTGCACGTGAAACAGATAATATGCAACTTAAAATTTGACATAAAAAATTGTACCTGATTCACCCCTGGCTCCCCCTCAATTCCTGGCGTCGTTGCTCCGTCGGCGGTTAGTCCGGTGAAGAGCGGCTCGGCTATGATACCAATTGTAGGACCGATGCCGTCGATAGAGGGGGGGGGTGAATATCGACCGTGAAAATTCTTCTCGGAAATCTCGTAATACTTTCGTTCTAGACTCAGAGTGTTAGTAACGCAGGAAAATAAATAGAATGAAAAGAAACAAGACAGTGACACGGCGGATTTTTACTTGGTTCCCAACCCCCCAGGGTCAGTACATCCAAGGCCTATGCACGGGAACGCCTGTCCACTATTGGTCTCCTTTCCGGACTTTCCGGAGGTGGAGAAACCCGACTTACAGTGCAGAATTACAAGCAATAATATAGAAATTTAAGTACAGTAATTAAAAAGCAAACCAACGAGAAAAAGTATGAAGCTCGACCGATCTGGACCTCCGAAGTGCCGCGCACCTCCTCCTGGAGCCTCCCGGTCGTAGAGCCTCGTTTTTAGCACGTTGCAGTTGGTCAGAAAGCTTGGAATGGTTCTTGCAAGTCGTGTCTGAAGAAGAGGGGTCGAGGCCCTTTATAAAGGCCTCCTGGGGGCGCCCCGGACGCTGGGGGCGCCCCGGAAGACTCGGTCAAACCTGACCAGGGCGCCCCGAACATCCCGGGCGCCCTCTTGAGCACTTATCCTGTGCTTCGGACTCGCAGCAGCGAAACTGTGTTGACCAGGGCGCCCTGGTGCATGAGGGCGCCCTGGTGCATGAGGGCGCCCTGCATTAACACTGCAAGGTTGCTTCTTCTGCTTGCTTTGTCTCCGGTTCTTCTTACCTGCAAGATACACAAACACAAAGCATATATGCATATAATGTTAAGCTTAAGGACTTGGTTCGGACTTCGGATTTGCACGAAACCCTAGGTCGAATCGGCACAAGTTCCCATCCCCGAGAACTCACCCTTCACCTACTCCTTTCAGGAGACGGTTGCCACCCAGTCCTTCGGGTGGACTTTTGCTTAGCTTCCGATACCTCTGGACCTCGAGACGCCCAAACCCTGACCCGTCTCTACTCCTGTCCTTAGTCATCGCTCAGCTAAGTTGCTTAGTCCCTCGGACCAAGTCTTCATTCCCTAGCAGTCCTTCGCCAGGTGCCTAGAGCCCTTCGCTAGGTCTTTGTTACCAAGCGGTCCTTCGCCTGGTGCCTAGCAATCCTTCGCTAGGTCTTCTATGCCTAGCAGCCCTTCGCTAGGTCTTCTATGCCTAGTAGTCCTTCACTAGGTCCCTAGCAGCCCTTCGCTAGGTCTTAGGGTTACGATACCTAGTTTAGCTAGGACTTTTCTTCAGCTTTTGTTACTTCACTTTTGCTCCCCTTTGTCTATTCATTGTATCACTGACTTAAGTGTATTATCAAACATTAAAACACTTAAAGAGGAATATCATTGATGCAACTTGCACCAACAGGACTTGCTTTTATTTTGGACTTAATTGCAAATTTGTATATATTTGAATTATTTTGCCACTAAATTTTTGATCTATTTTTGTAGGCATGAAAGGATCATGGACCTAGGGCATACTGGGTCAAACTTGAGTCGAAAGTGGACCCGGATCGAGTTATCAAGCTTCGGATTAATCTGGGCCGTCCGATT
>JAGFNQ010002628.1:0-10542 GCA_024364735.1 Boesenbergia rotunda | reverse complement strand
TGAAAGACATAAGTACTTTTGAAAACATAATATTTAACTTCACTTGGTTAATTTTCCAGTCTGACACTATCCTGGGAACCCTTGTTGACTACAAGGATATTTTCCTAAGTGTCCTGGAAGTTTTCCAACCCAAGTAAACATTATAAAAATTTCATAAGTCACAGAATAATAGTATGTAAGTTAATTTTGAAAAATGTAAAGATTTTAAAGTGATAATACTTGATTTGGTTTATCGTTCAGTCTGACACAATCATAGGAAACCTTGTTGACTACAAGGACATTTCTTAAGTGTCCTGGAAGATTTTCCAAACTCAAGATATTATTTCAATTGAAAAAAAACCAGATGAATTTTTTGAAAATAATAGTAATTTTTTGAAAATTGATACTATTTTGAAAGAATACTTATGTTTTCAACAGGATTTGAAAATACCGCTCATGAAAACATTTAAAATATTCAATAATTCTTTTAATTTGATCTCCCCCTAAATTTGACCTAGTCCTGGGAAGCTTGTTGACCACAAGTACTCTTCCTCTAAGTCTTAAGGGTTGATTCAAATTAAGGAAATTATTTAATAATTTCAAAATATTTAATTAAAAGAAACTTTTTCAGAAGTTTGATTTAGACTCCCCCTAAATCTGACACGTCCTAGGAGTCCTTGTAGATTATGAAGTGGACTTTCCTCTGTGTCTTTAGGGTTTATCAAAATCAAACAAGATAGGTAAATTTTACAACATAAACCCTTTTTTTTCGAAAAACACAAGTGATAACGATTTAAAGCTTAGTTTTCGAAAAGTATTTTCAAATAATAGTAATGTTTAAGATGCAATTTTTGAAAACCATTAAAAAAAATGAAAAGTACTCCCCCTGTACCCGATACCGTTTGACTTTATCTAAGTGCCTTAAGGAACTTTAGTGTTGTCCTAAGAGGCTTGTGTCTAATTTGAGTGAGTCAAACAAATTTTTGAAAGATATATTTCTGAAAAAATGTACAATATATAATCAATCAGACAAACATGAATTCCATAAAAACATTATTATGTTGAAACACTATTTTTAAAATATATTTTTAGAAAAATATTCTAATGATTTTGAAAAACAATTTTGAAAAATATTTTTCAATTTTTTTTTGTCCTTAACATCTCACCCATTTTTGATGTATCAATACAACAAGCATGGTTGCCTTATAGGTGTATTGTGAGATGCTTGAATCATTTTTCTTAATTTATTTTTAATTCTAAGATTTAATTGAAGCATGTGTTAGATTTGAATTTGACACGAAGTAACTTGAATTTGAATTTCAAAAATTGGCTTCCAGGTCTTGGCGAGGCACTAGGCCTTCTTTGGCCGTAGCCTTATTGGATCATCAACCCTTTCCTTGACAAAGCCTTTTAATGAAATTTCATTTTCAAAATTACTTTTTGAAAAATTCTGGTCTAACTAGTTTGAGTCTTGGATCGGTAGCTTCGGCTAGTTCCGCCAAGATGGCTTCCCTAACGTACTATCATCTCACCTCCACCCAATACTAGGTTGATCAAGTTTCAATTATTCTTTTGCCTATAGCCGTTCTAATATATGCATAAAATTTAAATATGAATGACATGTCATATATTTTAAAAGAATAGCAAATGCATGTCATGGCAGTTATGCATGAGTCAAACAAGTCAAATAATTTTATTTAAGTTTCTAAAATGTATCAAATTCCCGATTTGATACATGTCGAGTGAACCCGCGAATATGTCAACCCACTTTGACATATCTAATGTTATTAATTTTAATTGTTACACCTTGGGTAAAATTTTACTTTTAGTTTGAGTTTAAGTCATTTAAGATTTTAGTTGAGTTCATGTTAATTAAGATTTGATTGGATTAGAAAATTAATTAATCAATTGAGAATAAATGAATTTAAGTTTCAATTAATTTGGATTAAATTAAATTTGGATTTAATTTAATTTTGAATTTGAATTTAATTTAAATTTAAATTTGAATTTAATTTGAATTTGAATTTCGAATTTAATTTAAATTTGAATTTGAATTTAAGTTTGAATTTTAATTTAGTTTAATTTTGAATTTGAATTTAATTTAAGTTTGAATTTGAATTTAATGTAACTTTGAATTTCGAATTTAATTAAGATTTAATTTGAATTTAATTAAAATTTAATTTGAATTTAATTAAGATTTAATTTGAATTTAATTTGGAATTAATTTAAGATTTAATTAAGATTTAATTAGGATTAAATTGAGATTTAATTAAGATTTAATTAGTATTTAATTAGGATTAAATTTGAATTTAATTAGGATTTAATTTGAATTTAATTAGGATTTAATTTGAATTTAATTAGGATTAAATTTGAATTTAATTAGGATTAAATTTGAATTTAATTAGGATTAAATTAAGATTTTAATTTGAATTTAATTAGAATTTAAATAAGATTTAATTTGGATTTAATTCGAATTTAATTAAGATTTAATTTGGATTTAATTCGAATTATAATGATTAATTAATAATTGTGGGTTTAAATTCATCATTTTCATTATTTCAAAAATTTCTTCTTCATTTTTATCTTTCTTTTCAAGTTTTTCTAATAATTTTGATTTATTTGAATTTTTGTAATTTTTATTAACTATGGCCTTTATCTTAGATAGTTCTATATCCTCCTTAAGATTAGATCTTTCTATATCCTCACAGTAGGTGGAGTAGATTGGGCCACTTGTTAAGGTTTTGTAATAATCTTTAATATTATCTATAATTAAACTATTATCTAGGAGAATTTTATATTCAAAATTATCCTCAGATATATTTTCAATATTTTTAACATTTATCTCTAGATTATCTTTAAGAGTTTCAGAAATAATTTCTGAATTAATCTTGAGATTTTCAGGATTAATTTCGGATTTATCCTTAGGATATTCAAATTTGAATTCCGAATTATCCTTAGGATTTTCAAATTTGAATTCGGATTTATCCTTAGGATTAATTTTGTCTGAATCAGAATTGATTTTATCAGAAAAATTATCAGAATTATCAGAATTAATTTCATCAGATAAATTATCAGAATTATCTGAATTAATTTTATCAGATAAATTATCAGAATTATCAGAATTATTTTTATCAATTTCTGAATTGATATTCTGAATTAGACAATTAATTTCTAATATTTTGGTCATATTCACGTTTTGTAATTTAACATGCAAAAAGTTAATTTTACTATGCAGTAAATCTACTTTGTCAGAAAAATAAATAACTTTATCACATGGCAGTGCAGGAACTTGTAAAATTTTTGGAACATATATTTTTCGTACCTTTGCCGGACACTTATTTTTGTAATGTCCGTATTTCTCGCACTTGAAGCATTGCACGTGATCCTTATTTTTTCGGACTCCTAGCGCTGGTATCTCCTTTGCCGCCGGTGACGAACGATTCTTATGAGTAGGGCACTGATTTTTGTAGTGCCCTCTCTCCCTGCACGTGAAACAGATAATATGGAATTTAAAAATGGACATTTTAAAATTAAAATTACCTGATTCACCCCTGGGCTCCCCCTCAACTCTTGGCGTCTTTGCTCCGTCGGCGGTTAGTCCGGTGAAGAGCGGCTCGGCTCTGATACCAATTGTAGGACCGGTGCCGTCGATAGAGGGGGGGGGTGAATATCGACCGTTCGAAATCTTTCGGAAATCTTCGTTCGTAAAACTATTCAGATCGTTAGTGCAGCGGAAAATAAAACAAAACGAACATAGGTACACAGCGGATTTTACTTGGTTCCCGACCCCCCAGGGTCAGTACATCCAAGGCATATGCACGGGAACGCCCGTCCACTATTGGTCTCCTTTCCAAACTTTCCGGAGGCGGAGAATCCCGACTTACAGTGCAGAATTACAAGCAATAATATATAAATTTAAGTACAGTAATTAAAAAGCAAACCAACGAGAAAAAGTATGAAGCTCGGTCGATCTGGACCTCCGAAGTGCCGCGCACCTCCTCCTGGAGCCTCCCGGTCGTAGAGCCTCGTTTCTAGCGTGTTTCAGTTGGTCAGAAAACTTGGAATGGTTCTTGGAAGTTATATATGAAGCAGAGGGGTCGAAGCCCCTTATATAGGCCTCCTGGGGGCGCCTTGGACGCTGGGGGCGCCCCGATAAACCCGGTCAAACTTTATCCTTGCGCCGACCTCGCCGCAGCTGATAAAACCTTTGACCAGGGTGCCTCGGACGCTCAGGGCGCCCTCATGATGGCTTATCTATGTTTTGGGTTTGAAACTGCAAATACAGCTTTGAACCAGGGCGCCTCGGACGCTCAGGGCGCCCTGCTTGACACCTGTTCTGCCTGCTTCACGTTTACTGCAATTTTACCTTTGGCACAGGGCGCCCTGGCTGTTGAGGGCACCCTCAACACTGGGGGCGCCCTCCTTAAGCCTGCAAACTGGTTACCTTGCTTTGTCTCCAGTTCTGGTTACCTGCAAGATACACAAAGCATATATACAATAATATTAAGCTTAAGGACTTGGTTCGGACTTCGAATTTGCATGAAACCCTAGGTCGAACCGGCACGAGTTTCTATCCCTGAGAACTCGCCCTTCACCTACTCCTTTCAGGAGACGGTTGCCATCCAGTCCTTCGGATGGACTTTTGCTTAGCCTCCGATTACTCCGGATCTCGAGACGCCCGAACCCCGACCCGTCTCTACTCCTGTCCTTAGTCATCGCTCAGCTAAGTTGCTTAGTCCCTCGGACCAAGTCTTCATTTCCTAGCAGTCCTTCGCCAGGTGCCTAACATCCCTTCGCTAGGTCTTTGTTACCAAGCGGTCCTTCGCCTGGTGCCTAGCAATCCTTCGCTAGGTCTTCTATGCCTAGCAGCCCTTCGCTAGGTGCCTAGCAGCCCTTCTCTCGGTCTTCTATGCCTAGTAGTCCTTCACTAGGTGCCTAGCAGCCCTTCGCTAGGTGCCCAGCAGCCCTTCGCTGGGACTTAGGGTTTCGATGCCTAGTTTAATTAGGACTTTTCTTCAGCTTTGGTTACTTCACTTTTGCTCCCCTTTATTTATTCATTGTATCACTGACTTAAGTGTATTGTCAAACATTAAAACACCTAAAGAGGAATATCATTGATGCAACTTGCACCAACAATATATATATATATATATATATATATATATATATATATATATATATTTAGATCGATTAGGATAATCAATTGGATCATACCATTTGATTACCATATAGTGTTAATCGATTAATGAGCTTAATTTTGAGGTGTCAAGACTAATAAAGAAATTATCTATTCGATTAAATATCTAGAATTTTCTTGGGTCTATATACACAACGTGCTACTAAATTGAACTATTGTATCGGCCCAAAGGAAGACATCTTAGGTAGATTTAGTGCATTTTGTATTGGTAGACGTATATCTATGCTAAGAGTAATCGGCCCAAAGGAAGGTTACTTTTATGCTAGATATATGTTTAAGATAGTTTACAACTATTGAACATAATATATTTTGTTCTGATCATGCACAAAATATGTCGGCCCAAAGGAAGGCATATTGCGTGGCAGATTAAAGTTGTTGTAAACTATGAACCAAAATATAACTCATATAAAGTTTCATATTATGCACATAATGGGTCGACCCAAAGGAAGACACATTGTGTGACCAATTAAAGGTTGAGTTATATCAGAGAGTACCGCTAACAAATTATATTTTAATCTACACATTAAAATATAATGTTGTATTTGGTATCTCATAAGGAGCCCATTTATATGCATTTAAAATTTTATTTATTTGCATAATTTTATTATATATATATATATATATATATATTCTTGGCTTTAGTTAAATCGTGAGCTTAAATAACTTTTTTTTATTTTCAGTGCAATCTGTAACTGCCAACATTAATAACATCCCAACATTAACTAGTTTGAATTTTGCTGAATGGAAAGAATATGTGATCGTAGTCTTAGGCTGCATGGACTTGGACTATGCATTAAGGAATGATCGTCCCGCACCTTTGACCAATGCTAGCACTATAGAGCAGAGGGTTGAATTTCAGCAGTGGGAGAAATCAAATCGCATGAGTCTAAGCATCATGAAGCTATCCATATCGGCACAAATAAAGGGCTCAATAACAGAGAGTGAAGATGCTAGGAGTTTCCTTAACCAACTGGCAGACCGATTCACCTCAAATGAAAAGGTCGAGACTACCACACTTCTTACGAAGTTGGTAACCATGCGGTACAGTGGTAAAAGAAACATAAGAGAGTATATTATAGAGACATCTGAAAGTGCTCACTTAGCATTTGATTCTCAAAGTACGAGCAAGAAGCGAAAGAGGATCAATAACAATGGAAAAGGAAAGCAAACTGCAGATTCTGGAAACAAACTTCTCAACTTTGTTAGTTCAGAAGTCAATTTAGCTATTGTACCCATTGACATTTGGTGGATAGATACTGGTGTTACTACTCACATAATTGTCACTATGCAGGGTTGTCTCAGGAGCCGACTTCCACTTGATGGTGAAAGATACATCTATACGGGGAATGAAAAAAAAAGAAAAGGCTGCAGTAGAAGCTATTGGTGTTTTTAGGCTTTATTTAGGAACCGATGTCTATTTAGATTTAGCTAATACACTCATTGTACCGTCTTTCAGACAAAACTTAATTTCAATTTCTTGTTTGGGCAAATCAGGTTATTCTTGTTCATTTGGAAATGAAATGTTTTCTATAATTCAATTTTGATTGGGAATGGTTCGTTGGTTGATAAGCTTTATAAATTAAACACCTTTACTCCTACGATTGACAACGTAATGATGCATAGTGTAGGTACGAAACGTAAATTGACCAACGAGAATTCTTCTATGTTGTGGCATAGGCGTTTAGGACATATATCCAAACAACGCCTAGAACGGTTAATGTCACATGGAATTTTTGATTCCCTTGACATGCCAGACTTTGATGTCTGCATAGAGTGTGTTAAGGGGAAGACAACTAACAAAAGGAACAAAGGGGCTAGCCGTTGTAGTGACGTTTTGGAGCTAATACATACGGATATTTGTGGACCATTCCCTAAGACATCTTGGAATAGACACACATATTTTATTAGCTTCATAAACGACTATTCTAGATTTGGCTATTTGTACCTTCTTCATGAGAAGTCGCAATCTTTGGACATATTCAAAATTTTCAAAGCCGAAGTTGAACTTCAACTAGGTAAGAAAATTAAAGCCGTCCGATCCGACCCTGGAGGAGAATCTTACGGTCGATATGATGGATCAGGTGAACAACGTCCAAGACCTTTTGCAAATTACCTTGCTGAGTGTGGGATTGTGCCTCAGTATACCATGCCTGGTACACCCAGTCAGAATGGTGTAGCTGAGCGTCGCAATCGAACCCTAAAAGACATGGTGAGAAGTATGATGGCTTTCACTTCTCTACCGGAGTGTTTGTGGGGTGAGGCACTCAAGACTGTAGTTTACCTTCTCAATAGAGTACCTAGTAAGACAGTAACTAAAACCCCATTCGAGATGTGGACAGGTAGAAAGCCTAGCATTAGGCATTTACACGTCTGGGGTTGTCCAGCTGAGGCTAGGCCTTACAAGCCAAATGAAAAGAAACTGGACTTAAAAACTGCTAGCTGCAATTTTGTAGGTTACTCTGAGATATCAAAGGGGTATAAATTTTATGATCCATCTAATAGATCCTTCTTCGAAATGGGAAATGCCAAGTTTATTGAGGACAGTGGGAGCGATAAAGTCAGGGAAGTATCTTTTGAGGAAAGCGTTGACAATCCTCCTATTGTCACTACTAGTGTAATCAGTGGTGGTATGGTTACCATACCACACATTATGGATATTGCACATCCAGTGAGCGTAGTGAACCAAGATATTCCCATGACATCTCCAATGCAATTGGAGGGGCCTACCACTGAAATTGAAGTATTGCCTCATATTGATGAGCAAGTACCTCAACCACCTCAAACACAAGTGCCCTTAAGGCGATCCACAAGGGAATGGAGAAGCACGAATTCTCGTGATTATGTTTATCTCCAAGAGCATGAGTTTGATATAGGGTTGGAAAGTGATCCTACTTCTTTCCAAGAAGTCAAACAATGAGCTAACCCAGAAAGGTGGATTAACACCATGCAAGAAGAGTTGAAGTCTATGACAGACAATGACGTTTGGGAACTTGTCGAATTGCCTGAAGGTTCGAAACCCGTTGGTTGTAAATGGATATTTAAAATCAAGCGAGATTCGAAGGGCAATATCAAAAGGTATAAGGCTCGTCTTGTTGCTAAGGGATTCACTCAAAAGGAAAATATTGATTATAAGGAGACTTTCTCACCTGTGTCGACGAAGGACTCCCTTAGGGTAATCATGACACTTATAGCTCATTTTAATTTGGATCTACATCAAATGAACGTAAAGACTGCATTCCTTAATGGAGACATAGAGGAGTCTATATATATGGTGCAACCGGAGAACTTTGAGTCCTCAGACTCAAAGCACCTAGTATGTAGATTAAAGAAGTCCATTTATAGTTTAAAGCAGGCATCCCGTCAATGGTACCGGAAATTTGATCAAGTGGTTACCTCATTTGGATTTAGAGAGAACCCCGTTGATCAGTGCATATATGTCAAGTTCAGTGAGAGCAAGTTTGTTATACTTGTTTTGTACGTGGATGATATATTGCTTGCAAGCAATAATAAGGGTCTATTGTATGAAATTAAGTCATTTCTATCTGGTAAATTTGAAATAAAAGATCTTAGTGAAGCATCTTTTGTTCTAGGCATTCAGATCTGTCGTGATCGATCAAGAGACATTCTTGGACTTTCACAACAAGCCTATATTGAGAAGGTGCTTATAAGGTATGACATGCAGAATTGTACACCTGGTGACACACCTGTGTCAAGAGGTGACAAGTTCAGTTTGCAGCAGTGTCCACGACTTGAACTTGAAATAAAAGAGATAGAACAATTCCCATATGCATCAGCAGTGGGAAGTCTCATGTATGCACAAGTTTGCACTCGACCAGATATAACATTTATAGTTAGGATGTTAGGCAGATATGTTAATAACACTTGACCGACGCACTGGAAAGCAATTAAAAGAGTGATGCGGTATTTGCAAAGAACTAAAAGACACATGCTCACGTATCAGAGGTCAGATCATCTAGAGGTGATTGGTTATTCAGACTCCGATTTTGCTGGATGCTTAGATAGCAGAAGGTCCACTTCAGGCTATATCTTCATGCTTGCTGGAGGGGCTATATCTTGGAAGAGCGTTAAGCAGATGCTAGTAGGCAGAATTGGTAGCATACTATGAAGCATCCAATCACGGGATTCGGCTGCGGAACTTCATCACAGCATTGCATATCGTTGATGGCATTGACAAGCCACTGAGGATCTGTTGTGATAATAAAGCTGCAGAACTTTATGCCAAGAACAACGCAGTTCGTCGAAGTCCAAGCACATCGACATTAACTTTCTAGCGGTTAAAGAGAGAGTTCAGAGTCGTCACATCATGGTAGAGCACATCAGCACAGATTCCATATTGGCCGATCCACTTACCAAAGGCTTGGTGCCCAAGGTATTTCATGCGCATGTTGTGGATATGAGAGTTCTTCTTATGGAAGAAGAACTCATCTAGTGGGAGTCTGTATTTATTGTATTGCTCTATATTAATAAAGACAAATATTTTTTATTTTGATTATTGTATGTGTCACGCCCCGAGACCCCAGGAGCCGTTGGTCCAATAGAAGATCGGACAACACCTCCCCTGTCCGGCGGACAACTTACACATACATTCAACGACATAGATCACAACCACGCAGTTAAATGGGCCTCAGGCCTCAAATCAAGACACAACGTAAGATAAAACCGAATAAAACATACCTGACTGCGGACCGGTCCGACTTACGATAAAACACAAGGCATAAAGATCTCACACAAGTACAACTATACTGCCGTATAGTATGACTAAATCTAACACAAAGGTAACAGCGGAAGAAAATGTAGAAAGTACTACTAACAAAATAGACGAAGAAAAATCCGAAGACATCTCGACGACTACGCGAACTGGGACAGGCTGTCGGGCACGCTCCAGTCAGTCATCCTAAAATAAAAACAAGGAGCTGCGGGATGAGTTATAGAACTCAGCGAATATCTCTTCATATATATACAAGATATTCTAGAATAGCAACAGGGTAATGGACTACCGAAATAAACATGTATGGGCAGTAATAAGAACAACTGCATAAGAACAATAAGAACTACCACACCACTGTCGCAGAGTCGCCAAGACCAGACATAAGGGTCTCCTGTAAGTGCATGTCAATCATAATGCAGCATCAAGTAAACACAAGCACAAGT
Organism: Boesenbergia rotunda; assembly: GCA_024364735.1. Lineage (NCBI taxonomy): Eukaryota > Viridiplantae > Streptophyta > Magnoliopsida > Zingiberales > Zingiberaceae > Boesenbergia > Boesenbergia rotunda. The sequence continues at coordinate 194 of JAGFNQ010002628.1, read as the reverse complement.
AAGGGCAAAATAAACGAATACACAAGGTGCAATGACATGGTCACCCCTGCCGTCGGTCAGACATCGTCACCTATGTACGGGAGGAAGCTGAGCGGAGGCCACCCTCCAATGTAGGGCTGTGACTACCGTCCATACTCTGCCATCACTACTCCTGAGCGATCGAGTAGACGGGATGCTGCCGGTGTAACACCCCT
>JAGFNQ010002627.1:0-25635 GCA_024364735.1 Boesenbergia rotunda | reverse complement strand
ATCTCGTCTCTTCCTTCGAGTTACGCGAGGTAATAAGTAAATTAGTTTACGTTTCTGCAAAATTTTAAATATATGATCATGTCTAACACAAATAAAGTTGCATGCTTAGATGTGTGGTTAAATAATTGAGAAATTATTTATGCTAAACTTCCGCTGCACGTAATTAATTTTAAAATTACGAACCCGCATCCATGTCAACATGCACCCGGTCCCAACAGTGGTATCAGAGTCGGTTAGTGTTCGACATAATCATATAATTGTTTTGCGGAAAAACTTTGTCATGATCTCAATTTTGGAAAATTTTCCAATTATGGAAACTTTCCAATTATGGTAAATTTTGATTTAGGAATTTCAAAGTTTGGAAATCCTCATGAAATTTCGCAAACTTTTGAAATATCCTGTTTCTGAAATTTTATGATAATTGTGAAAACTTTCCATTTTTGGAAACTTTCCAATTTTGGAAATTTCCTATTTTGGAAATTTTCTAATTTTGGAAATACGTAAGTTTTCTTTGTACCAGAAACTTACAATTATTCTGAAAACTTTTATTTTTGGAAACTTTCCATTTATGGAAAGCTCGCAATTTTGGGCACTTTCTTTCAAGAAAGTCTAGACAAATTATGGAATATTAATTGGCATTTAAATTCATAATTGGAAATTAAATTATTTACAAAATTTTTATTTTGGATTGAGCCTCGGGGAGCCGTCCAATTTAAAGTTAGTTGTTATAATTAAATTTCCTAAATTGAATTTAAACTGTCAAATGTTTAATTTGGATTGAGCCTCGGGGAGCGTCCAAATTATATTATCAATAAATTCTTATTTTGGATTGAGCCTCGGGGAGCCGTCCAAATTAAGTTATTGATATTAATTTTCCATAAATAAAATATGTGATCAAATCTTGGAAATTTTGAGGTGATTCTCAAACGATAATTTCCTTATTTGATTTATGAGGTGATGCTCTTACATATTATTGTCTCCAAAATTAATTAGGAAAATTGTTTCCTATAGAGTATATTTCCTTAAATAAGATTTTCATGAAAATAATATGTGGTTGAATTAAGGGAATCTGTCTCTTAATTTAATAAGATTTGATTTAGAGAAATCAAAGTCTTAAACATATTATTTCCGAAATTGATTATGATAATTTAGGAAATTGTTTCCCAAAACAATTCCTTGAATAAAGTATGAAATTAGAATTAGGAAATCCGGTTCCTAATTCAATTAATGAGACTTGATAAATTAAGTCACATACATACTTTATTAAGGAAATCGTTAGTACATGACATAATTATATGTCATGAATGTGCTTAAAAGAAAAGATGAGACCCAAAACCCCTTACAAAATATTAAGGCCAACACCTTCCATTAATATGGTTAGAACCGGAGTTTTTTTCTCGTTTGGGTTGTGGACACATCCATGCCCGGCTTGAACCTCAACATGTTTAAACCATGGAATTAGTTTATGATTAATATAGTTGGAGTCAGAGGCCAATCCTTAGTTTTGGTTGTTGGACACATCCAAGCCTGACTAAACGGTTGAATGAGCTCCAACCATATTTAAACTATTTCTTGATTAATGGGTCAGCCTTAAGCTTGGAGCATCGATTTGTTGTGCCACAGCCAAGGTCGATGTAAAGAGAGGTGCAGTTGGGTGCTATGTATATTGTTGCATACTTGTTAATGAGTTAACAACCCAATGATATATGCAAACATTCAATTAGTTGATAGCATAATGTGATAGTTACATATTGTAATATGTAATCGGTATAATTACCTACCTTCATAGCTAAGAATAACTTGATGGACTCCAGCCATGGTTGTTCTTATCTATGGTTGGATATCAACCTATTTGGAGATGTTCCTACGATCTCCCGAATTGATAAAAAGGGTTATTCAATTCGAAAAATAAATAGGATTTAATTAATGTATATTGATGCATTCTTTATCATTCTCATCACATAACCTCAATTTGTATTTCTAGGATAATCACCTGATCATGTCTTCTCTGAATTTGCGTTCCATTTTGGACACCAATAAGTTAACTAAGGCCAAAAGGATTGAAAAGGCACCAAAAGGCACTTGCCATCACTGCGGCAAGGAGGGCCACTGGCGAAGAAACTGCAAGGTTTATCTTGAGTCCTTGAAGAAGAAGGCATCCGATGCCCCATCCTCTTCAGGCATCTTCGTTATTGAATGTCACTCTATTTCCTCGTACACCTGGGTACTTGATACTGGGTGTAGCTCACATATATGTAATGACATACACGGGCTAAGGAATAGAAGAAGACTCGTCAAGGGAGAAGCGAATTTGCGAGTTGGAAATGGAGCAAAGATTGCTGCTATTGCCATCGGAACATATTTGCTAAAGCTCCCTACTGGACTTGTCTTAGAATTGGATAATTGTTATTTTGTTCCTTCGTTAATAAAGAACATTGTATCTATTTCATGCTTGAATGAAAAGGGTTACCATTTAACTTTTAGTAACAATTGCTGTTACATAACTTTAAATGTGTTCTTTATGGGACCGGAACTTTATGCAATGGTATCTACACGTTAGATTTATCCGGTGACGTTTTCAATATCGAAGTTAGCAACAAACGTGCTCGAATAGATAATCAAATAGACTCCTATACGTGGCATTGTCGTCTTGGCCATGTAAGCAAGAAACGCATGACCAAATTACACCGATGTGGAATTCTGGAATCATTTGAACCTGGTTCATTTGATACATGCGAATCATGCTTAAAAGGCAAGATGACCAAATTACCCTTTTCGAAAAAGGTAAACCAGTGGGAGAATTGCTTGGTCTAATACATACTGATGTATGTGGACCAATGTCAACTCTTGCACAAGGAGGCTATAGCTACTTCATTACCTTTATCGATGATCACTCACGATTCGGGTATGTGTTCTTAATGAAACACAAATCTGAAGCTTTTGAGAAATTCAAAGAGTTCAGAAGTGAAGTAGAGAAACAGCTTGGCAAAAGTATTAAGATACTTCGATCCGATCGGGGTGGTGAATACTTAAGTCAAAAGTTTCAAGATTATCTTAGGGACAATGGGATATTGTCTCAATGGACTCCGCCATATACACCACAGCATAATGGTGTATCTGAGAGGCGTAACCGAACCTTGATGGACATGGTTAGATCTATGATGAATCATGCAACTCTTCCAAAATCCTTTTGGGGCTATGCGCTTAAGACAGCTGTTTACTTGCTAAACAGAGTCCCGACCAAGGTAGTCTCTACTACTCTGTATGAGACATTGAATAGTAAGAAACCTCATTTATCTCACCTAAAGATATGGGGTTGTCCTGCTTATGTAAAGCAAACTGTATCAGACAAATTGGATACTAGGTCTGATAAATGTCTATTTATTGAATACCCTAAGGAAACAAAGGGTTACCAATTCTATCATCCCTCGGAACAAAAGGTGTTTGTTTCAAGACATGCTATATTTCTAGAAAAAAAATTTCTTTTATAAGAAAACAATGGGAGTAGCATTGAACTTGAAGAAGTACAAGAAACTCCAATAGACATTACAGAGACACCTAGTCTAGACCCACAACCAATAACTCATAATGATGAGCTATCAGTTGAACCTAAAACAACACCACTTCTTCGTAGGTCTGATAGGACATGCAAAATTCCAGAGCGATACAGATTTCTAATAAGTGAATCGAACGACGTGTTACTCATTAACAATGATGAATCTATCAGTTATGAAGATGTTCTGAAAAATTCAGAAAGGGATAAATGACTTGAAGCCATGAAGTCGGAAATGGATTCCATGTACAAAAATCAAGTATGGGACTTGGTTAACCCACCTGAAGGGATTAAGCCCATAGGGTGCAAGTGGGTTTTCAAGAAGAAAACCGACATGAAAGGTAATGTTGTTACCTTTAAGGCTAGATTAGTGGCAAAAGGATATCGTCAGAAACAAGAAATTGATTATGACGAAACCTCGCCAGTAGCTATGCTTAAATCCATTCGGATGCTCCTGGCCATAGCAGCTCATTATGATTATGAGATATGGCAAATGGATGTGAAAACAGCTTTCCTTAATGGAAACCTACTTGAGGATGTATACATGATACAACCTGAAGGTTTCACATCGGTCAATAAAACCAAAGTATGCAAGCTTCGACGATCCATATATGGACTAAAGCAAGCATCCAGGAGCTGGAACATTCGTTTTGATGAGATAAACAATGAGTTTGATTTCTTACAAAATCCTGACGAACCTTGTGTGTACAAGATGGTTAGTGGGAGTGCAGTCGTATTCCTGGTGTTATATGTCGATGACATATTACTTATAGGAAACGATATATCAGTCTTACAGTCAGTTAAAATTTGGTTGTCCAAAACTTTCTCCATGAAAGACCTGGGTGATGCAACCTATATCCTTGGGATTAGAATCTATAGAGATAGATCAAAACGGTTGCATGGTCTTTCGTAGTCTACATATGTAGACCGAGTGCTAGAAAGGTTTAGCATGTCTGAATCCAAGAAAGGTTACCTTCCCATCAGGCATGGGATCAACCTTTCGAAGTCTATGTGTCCGCGCACAGAAGACGAGAGGATTTGCATGAATAAGATTCCTTATGCATCCGTGATAGGATCTATCATGTATGCTATGTTATGTACTAGGCCCAATGTATCGTATGCTCTGAGCGTCACAAGCAGATACCAGTCTGATCCAGGAATGGATCATTGGGCAGCTGTCAAGACAATCCTCAAGTACTTGAGAAGAACTAAGGATGTGTTCCTAATATATGGAGAAGGTGATATGGTAATACGTGGGCATACAGATGCCAGTTTCCAGACAGATAAGGATGCCTCCAAATCTCAGTTCGGATACATATTTATTTTGAATGGAGGCGCAATAAGTTGGAAGAGTTCGAAGCAAGACACCATAGCGGATTCTACCACGGAAGCGGAATATATTCCAGCTTCGGAAGCAACAAAGGAAGCAGTCTGGATCAGGAAGTTTGTCTCAGAACTTGGTGTGGTTCCAACCATTGATGAAGCAATACCTGTTTATTGCGACAACAATGGAGCTATTGCACAAGCGAAGGAACCAAGATCTCATCAACGATCCAAACTTGTGCTTCGCCGCTATCATCTGATCAGAGAGATTATAAGTAGGAATGATATACAAATTGAGAAAATTCTCACTGAAAGGAATTTAGCGGATCCTTTAACTAAGACATTGCCTCAAAGTAAGTTTGAGGGTCATGTTAGAGCCTGTGGTATTGGGTACCATACCGATTGGCATTAGGCCAAGTGGGAGTTTGTTAGTGATATGAGAGAAGTGTCCTAAGACAATCGCTTTATGATTATAATTATTTATTCTAATAAATGAATATTCACTATTTGAGTTTACATATTTGTGTATTTGATTGAAATCTTAAACTCATTTACTGAATGTCCGCAATACAATTCACAGCAGAGAGAATTTGTGATGAATTCACAACTAGTGATTATCTCTACATGTGCGATTGTGAAGTATTAAAATTGTCCCTAGTTGATGAATTGATAAATACGGACACTATCAATTCTGTTGAGACTAGCATGGGTTATTCTCTAATCAGTTGATTCTCATTGGCTGGTGACATTTGGATGCCCGGAGATAAACATGAATGCTAGTTAAGGAAACTAGTTCATTGGAGTGACTGACTGTAAAACTTCATATGGTAGTCTACATATAGACATGTCAATGAAGTTCTTACTGCAGCTTAAGTGCGATGTTCCTTTGACTTGCGGTGTTCAAGTCATCTTGGTCATGGAGACTTATACTTTGACATCTTAAGCAAGCATCTCCAAGGAGGTGTGGACCCAGGATGATTGGGTATAAGCCGAAGTGCCCGAAGGTGTTTGAATAGCCTACAAAGGATTCGCCACTCCTTGCGAGGAGATGTATACCCAAGGCCTATCGTCGGATTGTTACTCGAAGCCTTTGACCAGAGCATGACATGTTAAATACATGAGAGTAATTAGAATCCGTAGGACGAGAAAACGTTACTTGGGCTAGGTGTGACGTAGTCAGCCTAGTGGGGACTGACACACATAGACCATGTCCTGAACCAAGTGGGTATAAGATGGTGAAGGGAATGGGGCACGATTCATTATAGCTGCTGAAGGGTTTCAGAATTGTTTTTGAGGTCAACCGTTGATCTTTCGATTAATTGGGGATCATGATGTACTACTAGGTGTCACTCATGATCGTTCTATAATTGATTAATTATAGACGGCCAACATAAATCGAAAGCCTATTTAGTCACATGCACTACGAGTAATCCGAGGGATTTAAAACGAGTAAAAAATTGGATTTTCCAATCAAGAGAGATTAGGTTTCGTTAAGCCAAATGATAAGTCGAATCTGAATTTTTCAGAGACGCATCGGAAGTGTAATATGGCTAAGTCTTTTGAAGACTTAATAGATTAATTAAATAAGTTTAATTCATTGGGGCGTGGCTTGGATGGGTTGGCCAAAGAGGGTCTCCATCCTCTTTGCTTGGCCGACCACAACAATGGGAGAGAACCAAGTTTTTGGTTCAATTTATAAAATAAACCAAGTGTGGTTTATTTTATAAAATTATGGATGATATAAATTTTTTATATAATAAACCAAGGTTTGCTTTATTTTTCATGGAAATTAAAATGAACCATGGATTGACTTATTTTATTATATAAAATCAATCATGGATTGATTTACCATGATAAGAAAATTTATTCCATAAGAAAAAAAGAGACTTGGTCGGTTTTTATCATGAATTAAAATATGATAAAACTTGGCATGATGGAATAAGTCATAGAAAATTTATTCCATAAGAAAAAAGAGACTTGGCGGTTGAGAGGCCACTATATAAAGGACCCAAGGCAAGGCTTAGAAATCAATCGAAGTATTCTTGCCTGGGCTCTCTCCCTCTCCTCCCTTCTTTCTCTGGGTCGGCCACAAGGCTCTTCTCCCTTCTTCTTGCCGTGAGCACAAGGAGAAGCACCGAGGCGACAAAGTTCTTCCGTTGGGACGATCTTCCTCTCCGGCCATTATCACCTTGGGATTGGGCGCAAGTCATCTTCCTCCTTCTCGCCGGAATTGTGATTCCGGCCAATCTTGGTAGTGAGTTTTTCCGATGTGATTACTTCTCTCTTGGTTTTTCTTGTTGCGTTCTCAGAGAATCTAGTAGTTCTCGAGAACACGAAACTCGTGGCTTTGTGAAGTCATCCCGAAGATACTCGGCGTGGACGCGAATAGAGGCGGAGCTTCCAAGGGACGCTTACGGTTGGATCTCGTCCCTTTCTTCGAGTTACGCGAGGTATTAAGTAAATTAGTTTACGTTTCTGCAAAATTTTAAATATATGATCATGTCTACACAAGATAAAGTTGCATGCTTAGATGTGTGGTTAAATAATTTGAGAAATTATTTATGCTAAACCTTCCGCTGCACGTAATTAATTTTAATATTATGAACCCGCATCCATGTCAACATGCACCCGGTCCCAACACATAGAACCAGGACTTCGTGCCTTGTGTTCCTAGGGCTTTTCATACACACTTGAGTAACATCGTTAGAGCACCAATAATAATTAACTTTGAACCCTTTGCTAATATCAAAACAAGGTTCGAAATGGTGCTTCCGGCACCAATAATCAGTATTATCAGAAATGTTATTAATTAAAATATTTGAATTAATTTCACAAATTATAGCATTAATATTATGGATTAATGAATTAATATTAGAAATATCGTCTAAATTTGATTTAGATTCATCACTAACTACTTTATCATGCAACATATTTAAATTATTACGTAAGTAATCTGTGATCGGATTGAATCGATAGAGGGGGGAGGGGTGAATATCGATTGTAAAAATTTTTGGACAAAGAGAGCAATTACGCAGCGGAAACATTAAAATCAATCGCTAACACGATTTCTTTTTACTTGGTTCGGAGTCGCGGTCAGCTCCTACTCCAAGGCCCACGGTCCTTGACCGTTTATGATGGGCAATCTATATTCGAAAAGAGTTTACAAGATGGAGTACAAATATAGAACTGAAAATGAAATTACAACACATAAAGAATTAAACTTTTACCGACGACCAGAGAGGTTGGAAGTTCGGAGCAGTCGTCATCGGCGCTTGAATCGTGAGTACGGAGCTTGTCAGAGCATAGTGCTTGAACGAAAGTGTTGAGAGCGAGATTTGCAAGTTGTGTTGAAGCCTTGGGGGTGAACCCCTATTTATACTGGTCAGTGGGGTGCCTGTGTTGAAGGGGGTGCCTGACACGTGGCATATCCTGCGAGAACTCCAATCCGCAGACTTGTCCATCGCTTATCTCTTCAACTGGCGCACCTGAGCTGACTGGGGTGCCTGTGTTAACACAGGTGCCTAGCTTGACTTGGTCGAGAGGCTTGCGTGGCAGTTTGCTTCGAATGCTCTGTTTAACCCTTCTCTGGGGCGCCTGTCTCAATACAGGCGCCTAGCCCAGCTAGGGCGCCTCACTCCATTAAGGCGTCTGAGTGTAGAAAACCCCTTCCATTCGTTCCTACAACCAGGGTTAGTTCCAAAGGCATACAAAGCATACAAATGATAAGATTAGAACATTATTTACAGCTTGAGCTGTCTTGGTTCTGACTTTGTGTCTCCCAAATGGAGCCCTAGGTCGAACCGATGACTAATGTTCCCTCCTATGGGGAACGCGTCTTCACCTACTCCTCTCGGGAGAATTTACCTTTTTGCCAATTGGCTCCTCCAGTTGGACTTTTGCCCAGCTTCACTCACCAGGTTTTCGGTGCCCAGTCCTCGACTAGGTCTTAGTGCCCAGCTTCACTAACCAGGTCTTCGGTGCCCAGTCCTCGACCAGGTCTTCGTGCCCAATCTGCGATCAGGTCTTCGTGCCCAGCTTCACTCACCTGGTCTTCGTGCCCAACCTTACATCAGGACTTAGTTGCCCAACCCGCGGCCAGGACTTAGTGCCCAATTCATAGAATCAGGACTTAGTGCCTAGTGTACCTAGGACTTTCCTGCACACTTAATAAGCTTGTTAGATCACAACCAAATCTTAACTTTTGAACCCTTTGCCATTATCAAAACATAGGTTCAACTTTGGTGCTTCCTGCACCAACAATCGCCCCTTTTTGATTTATGGCAACACGGTTCAAAAAGTTAAGTTAAAACACCATATTATAGCAATCTAAGAACAGTAAGTAAATAAATTCATTTATCTCCCCCTAAAAAGGTTCTTCCCCTGAAATTTCCAATGTCATGCGGGTTTTTGTAAAACTTTTTAAGTGCTAAGTGTTTTACAAAATTTAGAAAAAAGCTTTACGTTTTTGACTAAAGGTTTTTCAAAGATGAGTAAAAAGCACTCAAGAACTTTTAGACAATTTTTGAAAAGGATTTGTAAGCCTAATACCTTGTACTTAAAAACTTTTGAAAAAATTTACTTAGGCAAGACAAATTTTGAAAACTGATTTCCCTTAAAAAGTTTCAATTTTGAGAACTTGGGAAAAAATTTTCAAACTTAGAAAGAGTTTGCTTAACAACATTTTCACCAAAAAATCTTTAACCATTGTTTTTTAAACAAAATTTGTTTACTAAGAAAAATTTAATTAGCACCATTTGTCAAAAAGTTTTTTTTAAGAAACAATTTAGCTCAGGCATATTTTGTTTACTATGAGAAATTTTCCTTAGAAATATTTTTCAAAATACACTTAGAAATTTTTGAAACCTTTTCGAAGTATTTTGAAAGCACCTAGAAATACTTAAAAAATTTGAAGTACTGAGAACTGAGTATACTTTTTGAAAAAGGGATGGAAATTAAAAAATTTGAAAATAAGAAAAAATTTTCCTTCTTTCTTTTGTTTCTCTCCCCCTTTACCATATATCAAAAAAAATGATAACACTTATTGCAAATAAATTAGAGCTAGTCAAATAATTTGTAATTCCGTATTGAACCAACTCTAAGGATTTCAAGCAAGAGAAATGGACCAACCCAAATTAAACCAATCTTGTTCGGGTCCTGTCTAACCCAGTTAGTTACTTACTAACTGTTATAAAATAGTAGCTTTCACTAGGGTTAGTCAAGTTAAGTGATTTGATCAAGTTAGAGTTTCTAAGCTTGACACTAAACCTGATTGCTGTTCAACTTATATTTATTGCCCCAATTACTGCAGATGCACTGACTTAAAGCATCTTAAATCAAGACATAGACCTAAGCATCTCAACCTAGTCTAGGTTATCAATCAAAAGTACTCTAAGGTGCTTGTGAGATGTTGGCTTCTAGATCTATAAGTGCATGCAGTTCTAGGGTTAGGGCCTAAGCTAAGTCCATTTGATAAAAACCCTAGTTTTGAAGGGGTAGTTTTTGAAAGAAAACTAAGTCAGAAAATCATTTTAAATTTCAAAAACTTGATAACAGAAATGTTTTTTCAAATTGCTAATTTTCGAAAAAAATAGGAAAATTTTTAAGAAAACAATATAGAACAGTCCTATTCTACTAAGCACAACCCTAACTGCCTTCTTAGTGAGCTAAACTCAGACTCAGGTAAGGGTTTGGTAAAGTTGTCAGCTAAGTTGGATTTTGAGTCCACATGCTTAAGTATTATTTCGCCCCTAGCTACATGATCCCTTACAAAATGAAGTTTGACTCCTATATGTTTTGTTCGGGAATGTTGAATCGGATTCTTAGTCAAGTTGATTGAACTAATGTTATCAATAAAGACTTGGGTTTGGGTGTAGTCAAGCTGGAAGTCCATAAGAGTGTGCATCATCTACAAAAGTTGTGCTACACACTCTCTGTGACGACCCGACTTCTCTTCCTTAAGGCGGACGTCACTTTTACTTAACCTTAATTTTTCCTTATCCTTAGCCTTAGGTTACAACTACTTGACTTCCCTTAACTTGCTTTGAATTTTTTTTTTCAAATGACACCAGTCGACTGCTAGAAGGCGGCCAGTCGACTGATGTCAGCCACAGAAACTTTCTGTGCACGGCACCAGTTGACTGGCCTCTTGGCAGTCGACTGGTGCATCGAACAGAAGGTTCTGTTCGATAGGGCAGTTGACTGGTTTCTGAACCAGTCGACTGGCACGCCTGAAAACTGCAATTTCAGACCTGGGAACTCCTTTCAAGGGTCCATAATTCATACACTTCCAAAGCATATACATAAATAACTCCAAATCTATACTCTATACTAGTTTTATAAACATCTTAGCAACCTAAAACAAATCCATTTACTTGCAATTAGGATCTTTGCGGAATTTAATAAACCATCAAAACATATGAAATCTATACTAGAGTTTGTACTTAACTTTGTCTCTATGCAAAGTTTAACCAAGATCATTACGTTCTACTAATCCAAAACACTAATCACCAGTTTCTATAAGACTTAACCCAAAGATCTCTCCCACGGTTCCGTCGCCACTGAACATCAATGCAAGTCTCGTTCGCCTCCTTAGCTTATGCTTTTTCTTTACCTTTATCTGCAATAGAAGGAAATGCAACTAATAAGCGATTTGCTTAGTAAGTAAATCCTACTCACAAAACCATGTGATCAATGATAAACATGCTCTTTTCAAAGGATGCTTGTTTCAAAATACATGCACTTGAAACTATTTGCACATGGGAACTTTTATACACTTATCATGCTCAAACATGCTTGAAAACATTTACTTGCATCAAAAACACTTGCAAACTTAACATGCTTATGATTTCTTTTCAGACTTGATACATATACATTTCTATACTTTAAAACACTAACTCCTTTGCTCTTGCTCTTTAACATGCTTGTAACATAACCATGTTAACATACGTAACAAAACATGCACTTAAGAAAATTGAAACACTTACATATACTCATATACTTCAAAATAATAATCAACTTTCTAGGCCTTGACATTGTACCTGGTATCAATGTACCAATGCGCGCATCCCTAATAGGTTTCGGGGTAGCTAGCCACCGCACCCTATTAGAGCTTCTTTCTAACTTCCTGTGGGCCTCTCATTTGCCCGGTACATGTCACTTTACAAAAGTAAAATACTTTCTTACTCATAATGCTTATACTTATCAAGCCATCTTTCTTTTTGCATAAATTTTTGCACTACACAACTTTTATCCTTCTCACTTTGAACTTTCATCGAACACTTTGCGTGCCCTTATCCCCAAAACTCATTTTTTGGGACTTTTCAAGAACTTGGTCTTATCATGCTTAGATCACACATACAAATCCTACTCAAATTCAAGTTCTATGATAAGAAACATGTTTTCTTGAGAAACTTAAAACACACTATTAAAATAGTTTTAAAGCATGCGCTTAGATCACAAAATCAAGGTTCTACAACGAGAAACTACATAACGAAACTACTTCTATTGCAGGTGAGTGATCTACTTACCCTTTTCTTGAAGAAAACTCACTAAGTATCTGATGGATCCTAGCGTAGTACTCCTTTTCTCTTCCTTTGCAACAATCCTCACTCCTTGGCCCTAGGGAAGAAACCCTAGGTTCTCTACTCAAGAGGAAGAAGAAGGAGGAAGAAAACTCTTCTTTTCTCCCTGTTTTCGCAGCCTCCCAAACCCCTGTTCGCCGACTCCCCAAAAACCTAAAGGGGATTTAACGCAACTTAAGCGGAAGTTGAAACGCCTCCTCATGAAAAGGGCCTACTTACCTATAACATTAATTTGCTTCATCCTTTTCTGTGCTTGATACCCCCAACCTTTTGGCTAGCCGAGCCTGCTTAAGGATTGGCTTGCCCCATGTTCGTGAGATCAAACCTCCGCTCGACCCTTTTCTTTTTCTTTTTATTTTTATTTCAAAAAATTGCCAGAAAATTCAGAAAAATTCCTAATAATTCATGAAAATTATTGGGTGTTACACTCTCCTAGGGCAACATATTCTGCTTCGGTTGTGGACAAGGCTACGCCGTGTTGCTTTCTACTACACCAGCTGACTAGGCTATGTCCTAATAATTGACAACTTCCACTTGTACTCTTTCTATCTAATTTGTACCTAGCATAGTTAGAGTCAGAATATCCTAATAATTCAAAAGTGGAAGTCCTAGGATACCAAGTCCCTACATTTAGGGTACCCTTAATGTGTTGGTGCAGGAAGCACCATATCGAACCTTGTTTTGATATTGGCAAAGGATTCAAAGTTAAGTCTATTTGTGATCTAATGTTGTTACTCAAGTGTGCAGAAAAAGTCCTAGCGAAGGGCTGCTAGGCACCTGGCGAAGGGCTGCTAAGCACCTGGCGAAGGAATGCCAGAGTACAAAGTCCTAGCGAAGGACTGCTAGGCACTGGCGAAGGAATGCCAGGGTACAAAGCCCTAGCGAAGGAATGCTAGGCACTGGCGAAGGAATGCCAGGGTACTGAAGCCCTAGCGAAGGACTGCTAGGCGCCAGGCGAAGGACAGCTTGGGACTGAAGCCCTAGCGAAGGAATGCTAGGCACCGGGCGAAGGATAGCTCGGTATCCAAGACCTGGCAAAGGACCGCCAGGCAAAAGTCCAACCAGAGCAGCGGTTGGCATCAGGTACATTCTCCCGAGAGGAGTAGGTGAGGATGCGTTCCCCATCGAGGGAACAGTAGGCGTCGGTTCGACCTAGGGCTCCATTTTGGAGACCCAAAGTCAGAACCAAGATAGCTAAGGCTGTATAAACTAACATCTTATTGTTTTATGGTGTTTTGGACTAACCCTGGATGCAAGACCAAAGGAACGAGTGTCTGCAGCTCAGAGAGCCTCAAAGGAATGAGGCAACAGCTGACCAGGGCGCCCGGAGTGTCCCGGGCGCCCCCAAGGTGAACACAAAACACACAAAACAAAGGCAGGCTTCGACAGCTCATCTCCCGGGCGCCCCCGTGCTCCCGGGCGCCCCCGCTGCTCCCGGGCGCCCCTAGCGTCCCGGGCACCCCTAGCGTCCCGGGCGCCCCCTGTACATGCCATCGAACCAGAAGCCAGCGAAGCCAAGGGATAAGCTCTGACCCGGTCAACCCGGGCGCCCCCAGCGTCCCGGGCGCCCCGGTCAAGATCTAATCCCGAGTTTGAAGGAATCAGACGTTGACCGAGCTAAAGGTGGATCGGCCGACACGTGGGGGGGGGGGCACCCCCGACGTTCCGGGAGCCCCCAGGCCCTATAAAAGGGCCCTCGACCCCGAGGCTTTAAACAACGTTTTTGTCAACGCTTCTACGCTCTTCTGCTCCCGCGCACTGCTCCAGAATCCTCCCAACTCGAGCCGACGACGTCCCTCCGCTCCAAGACTCAATCTACATTGGACGTCGGTAACGAAGAGCAATTTTTCTTTTAAGTTTACTATACTGCAAATTGTACAATTTCTGTAAACTGTTTTTCGCGCACTTATAGTATTGCCCGCAGTAAACGGTCAGCGACCGTGGGCCTTGGAGTAGGAGTCGACCCAGGCTCCGAACCAAGTAAAAACCCTGGTGTTTGCGTTGTTTGTTTTTAATATTCCGCTGCTAATTTCTCTAACTCTAAAATCCGAACGCTTTCCGATATTCACCCCCCCTCTATCGGTTCTCTCGATCCAACATAATGTACCTAAGTACTCTTTTTAGGGCTGCTAAGTAGGATTCCTTAACACAAGTTTGGTACCTAGCACACATTCCTACAGAAAATAAGATATCAGGTCTACTAGCGGTTAAGTAAAGTAGACTTCCAATCATGCTTCAGTATAACTTAAGATTTGCAGGCTTACCTTCAGGGTCATTATCAATTTTGACATTTGTAGCCATAGGGGTACTTAAGCTTTTGGAATTATCCATTTTGAATTTCTTTATTAAATCTTTAGCATACTTGGATTGGTGAACATAATTACCATCTTTAGTCTATTTAATTTGTAATCCTAAGAAAAAATTAAGCTCACCTACCAAGCTCATTTCGAATTCACATTCCATTATTTTTACAAATTCCTTTAGAAAGTTAGAGTTGGTGGATCTAAAAATTATATCATCAACATAAATTTATACAATAAAAATATCTTTTTCTAAGGTTTTAACAAAAAGTGTGGAGTCAATTTGACCTTGGTTAAATTCCTTAGAAATTAGATAGGTTGATAACTATTCGTACCATGCCATAGGTGCTTGTTTCAACCCATAAAGTACTTTTCTAAGTTTAAAAACATAGTCAGGTTTTTCTTGGTCCTCAAATCCTGTTCCTACATAAACTTTTTCTTTAGTAAACCCATTTAAAAAGGCAAACTTGACATCCATCTGATATAGCTTAAACCCTCTATGGGCTGCAAAGTCTAACAACATTCTAATTGACTCAAGTCTAGCTACTGGGGCATAGGTTTCATCATAGTCTAACCCTTCGACCTGACTAAATCCTTTAGCTACTAAGCGGGCTTTATTTCTAACTATTTCCACTTCATCATTTAGTTTATTTCTAAACACCCATTTAGTATCTATAATAGATTTGCCCTCAGGCATAGGTACTAGTTCCTAGACTTGGTTTCCTTCAAATTGGGCTAACTCCTCTTGCATAGCTATGATTCAATCAGGGTGAGGTAGGGCTTCCTCTATAGTCTTAGGTTCAATTTTTGAAATTAATGCGATCTGACTAAGATTTCTATAGGAAGACCTAGTTTTGACTCCTAAGGTTGGATCACCCATAATTTGATCAGAAGGGTAATTGAGTCTGGGTTTCTTGGTTCTTCTAGAACTAGGTTCAGCCTCAGGTCCGTCTGGACGGTTCGGTTCAGTGTTTGGTTCAACTACTTGGGTTGGTTTAGTTATTGGTTTAGTTGATACCGCAGTAGTTGGTTCAAGGGTTAGTTCATTTAGAGATTCAATCAGTGGTTCAATTGATGGTTCAATTGTTGGTTCACTGTCTTCCTGATTAATATTTGATTGGTTCAAGTTTTGATTATCAGTTTTGGTTCAATTTCCTCGTCAAAAATTAAATTTGTAGTTTCTTCAATTTTGTGAGTTTGTTTATTATAAACCCAATAGGCCCTACTAGTTGTTGAATATCCTAAGAAGGTCCTTGGGGTTTGTTAGTATTGTGAGAGAAGTGTCCTAAGGCAATCGCCTTATGAATGTAATCATTTACTTTAATAAAAGAATATTCACTATTTGAGTATACATGTTCATGTATTTGATTGAGATCTTAAACTCATTTACTGAATGTCCGCAATACAATTCACAGCATGAGAGAATTTGAGATGAATTCACAACTAGTGATTATCTCTACATGTGCAATTGTGAAGTATTGAAATTGTCCCTAGTCGATGAATTGATAAATATGGACACTGTCAATTCTGTTGAGACTAGCATGGGTTATTCTCTAATCAGCTGATTCTCACTTGCTGGTGACATTGGGATGTCTGGAGATAAACATGGATGCTAGTTAAGGGAACTAGTTCATTGGAGTGACTAGCTGTAAAACTTCATATGGTAGTCTACATATAGACATGTCAATGAAGTTTTTACTGCAGCATAAGTGTGATGTTCCTTTGACTTGCGGTGTTCAAGTCACCTTGGTCACGGAGACTTATACTTTGACATCTTAAGCAAGCATCTCTAAGGAGGTGTGGACCCAGGATGGTTGGGTATAAGCCGAAGTGCCCGAAGATGTTTGAACAGCCTACAAAGGATTTACCACTCCTTGCGAGGAGATGTATACCCAAGGCCTATCGTCGGATTGTTACTCAAAGCCTCTGGCCAGAGCATCACATGTTCTGAGTATGAATCGCTCAGAAACATGTGAGTAATTAGAATCCGTTGGACGAGAAAGACATTACTTGGGATAGGTGTGACGTAGTCAGCCTAGTGGGGACTGACACACATAGACCGTGTCCTGAACCAAGTGGGTATAAGATGGTGAAGGGAATGAGGCACGATTCATTAAAGCTGCTGAAGGGTTTCAGAATAGTTTCTGAGGTCAACCGTTGATCTTTCGATTAATTGGGGATCATGATGTACTACTAGGTGCCACTCATGATCGTTCTATAATTGGTTAATTATAGACGGCCAACATAAATCAAAAGCCTATTTAGTCACACGCACTACGAGTGATCCGAGAGATTTAAAACGAGTTGAAAATTGGATTTTCCGATCAAGAGAGATAAGTCGAATCTGAATTTTTCATAGACGCATCGGAAGCATAAAATGACTTAGTCTTTTGAAGACTTATTGGACTAATTAAATGAATTTAATTCGTATGGATTCGGCTTGGGTTTGGCTGGCCAAAGAGGGTCCCTATCCTCTTTGTTTGGCCGACCACAATAAAAGGGGAGAACCAAATTGTTTGGTTCAAATTATAAAATAAACTACGCGTGGTTTGTTTTATAAAATTATGGATAAAGAAATTTATATAAACGGATTTATTTTTCATGGAAATTAAAATGAACCATGGATTGGTTTATTTTATTTTATAAAATCAATAATAGATTAATTTACCATGATAAAGAAATTTATATAAAGAAATTTATATAAACGGATTTATTTTTCAAGGAAATTAAAATGAATCATGGATTGGTTTATTTTATTTTATAAAATCAATAATAGATTGATTTACCATGATAAAGAAATTTATCAGAAGAAATTTATATAAAAAAATTTATATAAAGAAGTTTATATAAAGAAATTTCATTCCATAAGAAAAGAGAGACATGGTTGTTTTTATTGTAAATTAAATTATGATAAAAACTTGGCATAATGGAATAATTCATAGAAAAATTTATAAGATAAATTTCTTATGAAAATTTATTCCGTTAAAAGGAGACTTGGCGATTAAGAGGCTACTATATAAAGGTACCAAGGCAAGGCTTGGAAATTAATCGAAGAGATCAAGGATTCTTGCCTAGCCTCTCTCCCTCTCCTTCTCTCCCTCTCCCTCCTCTAGTGGCGCCGGCCCTAGAGGCCCTCCTTTTGGTTGCCGTGAGCTTCCACCACCAAGAAGAGGCCGAAGAAGAAGAAGAAGCGGGCGCGACTCCTTCCTTCCTCCCGGAATCTTAATTCCGTTCTTCGTTTGGTGGTTAGTCTTTCCATCTCTCTCTTGGTATTCTTGTCCTGCCTTTGGAGAATCTAGTAGTTCTTGTCGGCACGAAACTCGTGGCTTTGCGAAGTCATCCCGAAGAAAACTCGGCGTGGATGCGATTAGAGGCGGAGCTTCCAAGGGACGCTACGGTTGGATCTCGTCCCTTTCTACGAGTTACGCGAGGTATTAAGTAAATTAGTTTACTTTCTGCAAAATTTTAAAAGTATGATCATGTCTCCACAACATAAGATTGCATGCTAGATACGTGGTTAAAATAATTTGAGAAATTATTTATGCTAAACCTTCCGCTGCACGTAATTAAATTTTAAAATTACGAACCCGTATCCATGTCAACATGCACCCGGTCCCAACAGTGGTATC
This sequence comes from Boesenbergia rotunda, assembly GCA_024364735.1. NCBI lineage: Eukaryota > Viridiplantae > Streptophyta > Magnoliopsida > Zingiberales > Zingiberaceae > Boesenbergia > Boesenbergia rotunda. The sequence continues at coordinate 7,250 of JAGFNQ010002627.1, read as the reverse complement.
AGAGCCGGTGAGTGTTCGACATAATCATATAATTGTTTTGTGGAAAACTTTGTCATGATCTCAATTTTGGAAAATTTTACAATTATGGAAACTTTCCAATTATGATAAATTTTAGATTTAGGAATTTCAAAGTTTGGAAATTCTCATGAAATTTCGCAAACTTTTGAAATATCCTAGTTTCTGAAATTTGATGATAATTGTGAAAACTTCCCATTTTTGGAAACTTTCCAATTTTGGAAATTTCCTATTTTGGAAAATTTCCAATTTTGGTAATATATAAGTTTCTTTGTACCAGAAACTTACAATTATTCTGAAAACCTATTATGAAATCTCGCAATTTTGGGCACTTTCTTTCAAAGAATGTCTAGAGAAATTTATGGATAATTAATTGACAATTAAATTCTAATTGGTTTTAAATTATCAACAAAATTCTTTATTTTGGATTGAGCCTCGGGGAGCCGTCCAATTTAAAGGTAGTTGTTGTAATTTAATTTCCTAATTTTGAATAAAATTGTCATGTTTAATTTGGTTACGCCTCGGGGAGCGGACCAAATTAGATTTACAATAAATTCCTTTTTTTGGGTATCTGAGCCTCGGGGAGCCACTCAAAGAAAATATTTTGTTGTAATTAATAAATCCATAAATAAAATATGTATTCAAATCTTGGAAATTTTGAGGTGATTCTCAAATGATAATTTCCTTATTTGATTTAAGAGGTGATGCTCTTACATATTGTTGTCTCTAAAATTAATTAGGAAAATGGTTTCCTATAGAGTTTTCTTAAATAAGATTTTCATGAAAATAATATGTGGTTGAATTAAGGGAATCTGTCTCTTAATTTAATAAGATTTGATTTAAAGAAATCAAAGTCTTAAACATATTATTTCCGAAATTGATTATGACAATTTAGGAAATTGTTTCCCAAAAATTCCTTGAATAAAGTATGAAATAAGAATTAGGAAATCCGGTTCCTAATTCAATTAATGAGACTTGATAAATTAAGTCACATACATACTTTATTAAGGAAATCGTTAGTACATGACATAATTATATGTCATGAATGTGTTTAGAAAAGAAAGGATGAGACCCAAAACCCCTTACAAAATATTAAGGCCAACACCTTCCATTAATATGGTTAGAACCGGAGTTTTGTTTCTCGTTTGGGTTGATGGACACATCCATGCCCGGCTTGAACCACAACATGTTCAAACCATGGAATTAGTTTATGATTAATATAGTTGGAGTCAGAGGTCAATCCTTAGTTTTGGTTGTTGGACACATCCAAGCCTGACTAAATGGTTGAATGAGCTCCAACCATATTAAAACTATTTCTTGATTAATGGGTCAGCCTTAAGCTTGGAGCATCGATTTGTTGTGCCACAGCCAAGGTCGATGTAAAGAGAGGTGCAGTTGGGTGCTATGTATAATGTTGCATACTTGTTAATGAGTTAACAACCCAATGATTTATGCAAACATTCAATTAGTTGATAGCATAAAGTGATAGATACATATATGTGATATGTAATCGGTATAATTACCTACCTTCATAGCCAAGAATAACTTGATGGCCACAGCCATGGTTGTTCTTATCTATGGTTGGATATCGACCTATTTGGAGATGTTCCTACGATCTCCCTAATTGATAAAAAGGGTTATTCAATTCGAAAAATAAATAGGATTTAATTAATGTATGTTGATGTATTCTTTATCATTCTTCTCACATAAGCTCAATTTGTATTTCTAGGATAATCACTCGATCATGTCTTCTCTGAATTTGCGTTCCATTTTGGACACCAATAAGTTAACTAAGGACAAAAGGATTGAAAAAGCACCAAAAGGCACTTTCCATCATTGTGGCAAGGAGGGCCACTAGCGAAGAAACTGCAAGGTTTATCTTGAGTCCTTGAAGAAGAAGAAGGCATCTGATGCCCCATCCTCTTCAGGCATCTTCGTTATTGAATGTCACTCTATTTCCTCAACCACCTGGGTACTTGATACTGGGTGTAGCTCACATATATGTAATGACATACAGGGGCAAAGGAATAGAAGAAGACTCGTCAAGGGAGAAGCGAATCTGCGAGTTGGAAATGGAGCAAAGATTGATGATGTTGCCATCGGAACATATTTGCTAAAGCTCCCTACTGGACGTGTCTTAGAATTGGATAATTGTTATTTTGTTCCTTCGTTAATAAAGAACATTGTATCTATTTCATGTTTGAATGAAAAGGGTTATCATTTAACTTTTAGTAACAATTGTTGTTACATAACTTTAAATGGTGTTCTTTATGGGACCGGAACTTTGTGCAATGGTATCTACACGTTAGATTTATCCGGTGACGTTTTCAATATCGAAGTTAGCAACAAACGTGCTCGAATAGATAATCAAATAGACTCATATACGTGGCATTGTCATCTTGGCCATGTAAGTAAGAAACGCATGACCAAATTACACCGATGTGGAATTCTGGAATCATTTGAATCTGGTTCATTTGATACATGCAAATCATGCTTAAAAGGCAAGATGGCCAAATTACCCTTTTCCGGAAAAGGTAATCCAGTGGGAGAATTGCTTGGTCTAATACATACTGATGTATGTGGACCAATGTCAACTCTTGCACAAGGAGGCTATAGCTACTTCATCACCTTTATCGATGATCACTCACGATTGGGGCATGTGTTCTTGATGAAACACAAATCTGAAGCTTTTGAGAAATTCAAAGAGTTTAGAAATGAAGTAGAGAAACAGCTTGGCAAAAGTATTAAGATACTACGATCTGATCGGGGTGGTGAATACTTGAGTCAAGAGTCTCAAGATTATCTTAGGGATAATGGGATATTGTCTCAATGGACTCCGCCGTATACACCTTAGTATAATGGTGTATCTGAGAGGCGTAACCGAACCTTGATGGACATGGTTAGATCCATGATGAATCATGCAACTCTTCCAAAATCCTTTTGGGGCTATGCACTTAAGATAGCTGTTTACTTGCTAAACAGAGTCCCGACTATGGTAGTCTCTACTACTCCATATGAGATGTGGAATAGTAAGAAACCTCACTTAACTCACCTTAAGATATGGGGTTGTCCTGCTTATGTGAAGCGGACTATATCAGACAAATTGGATGCTAAGTCTGATAAATGTCTATTTATTGGATACCCTAAGGAAACAAAGGGTTACCAATTCTATCATCCCTTGGAACAAAAGGTGTTTGTTTCAAGCCATGCTGTATTTCTGGAAAAGGAATTTCTTTTACAAGAAAATAGTGGGAGTGGCATTGAACTTGATGAAGTTCAAGAAACTCCAATTGACATTACAGAGATACCTAGTCTAGACCCACAACCAATAACTCATAATGATGAGCTATCAGTTGAACCTAAAACAACACCACCTCTTCGTAGGTCTGATAGGACACGCAATATTCCAGAGAGATACGGATTTCTCATAAGTGAATTGAACGACGTGTTACTCATAAGCGATGATGAACCTATCAGTTATGAAGATGTTCTGAAAAATTCAGAAAGGGACAAATGGCTTGAAGCCATGAAGTCGGAAATGGATTCCATGTACGAAAATCAAGTATGGGACTTGGTTAACCCACCTGAAGGGATTAAGCCCATAGGGTGCAAGTGGGTTTTCAAGAAGAAAACCGACATGGAAGGTAATGTTGTTACCTTTAAGGCTAGATTAGTGGCAAAAGGATATCGTCAGAAACAAGGAATTGATTATGACGAAACCTATTCGCCAGTAGCTATGCTTAAATCCATTCGGATGCTCCTGGCCATAGCAGCTCATTATGATTATGAGATATGACAAATGGATGTGAAAACAGCATTCCTTAATGGAAACCTGCTTGAGGATGTATACATGATACAACCTGAAGGTTTCACATCGGTTGATAAAACCAAAATATGCAAGCTTCGACGATCCATATATGGACTGAAGCAAGCATCCTGGTGCTGGAACATCCGTTTTGATGAGACAATCAAAGAATTTGATTTCTCACAAAATCCTGACGAACCTTGTGTGTACAAGAAGGTTAGTGGGAGTGCAGTCGTATTCCTAGTATTATATGTCGATGACATATTACTTATAGGAAACGATATATCAGTCTTACAGTCGGTTAAAATTTGGTTGTCCAAAACTTTCTCCATGAAAGACCTGGGAGAAGCAACCTATATCCTTGGGATTAGGATCTATAGAGATAGATCAAAACGGTTTCTTGGTCTTTCACAGTCTACATATATAGACCGAGTGCTAAAAAGGTTTAGCATGTCGGAATCCAAGAAAGGTTACCTTCCCATCAGGCATGGGATCAACCTTTCAAAGTCTATGTGTCCGCGCACAGAAGACGAGAGGATTTGCATGAATAAGATTCCTTATGCATCCGCGATAGGATCTATCATGTATGCTATGTTATGTACTAGGCCCGATGTATCGTATGCTTTGAGCGTCACGAGCAGATACCAGTCTGATCCAGGAATGGATCATTGGGCGGCTGTCAAGACAATCCTTAAGTACTTAAGAAGAACTAAAGATGTGTTCCTAATATATGGAGAAGGAGATATGGTAATACGTGGGTATACAGATGCCAGTTTCCAGACAGATAAGGATGACTCCAAATCTCAGTCTGGATACGTATTTACTTTGAATGGAGGCGCAATAAGTTGAAAAAGTTCCAAACAAGACACCGTAGCGGATCCTACCACGGAAGCGGAATATATTGCAGCTTCGGAAGCAGTAAAGGAAGCAGTCTGGATCAAGAAGTTTGTCTCAGAACATGGTGTGGTTCCAACCATTGATGAAGCAGTGCCAGTTTACTGCGACAATAATGGAGCTATTGCACAAGCAAAGGAACCAAGGTCTCATCAGCGATCCAAACATGTTCTTCACCACTATCATCTGATCAGAGAGATTATAAGTAGGAATGATATACAAATTGAGAATATTCCCACTGAAAGGAATGTAGCGGATCCTTTAACAAAGGCTTTGCCTCAAAGCAAGTTTCAGGGTCAAGTTAGAGCCTGTGGTATTGGATACCGTAGCGATTGACATTAGGCCAAGTGGGAGTTTGTTAGTATTGTGAGAGAAGTGTCCTAAGGCAATCGCCTTATGAATGTAATCATTTACTTTAATAAAAGAATATTCACTATTTGAGTATACATGTTCATGTATTTGATTGAGATCTTAAACTCATTTACTGAATGTCCGCAATACAATTCACAGCATGATAGAATTTGTGATGAATTCACAACTAGTGATTATCTATACATGTGCAATTGTGAAGTATTGAAATTGTCCCTAGTCGATGAATTGATAAATATGGACACTGTCAATTCTGTTGAGACTAGCATGAGTTATTCTCAAAGCCTCTGGCCAGAGCATCACATGTTCCGAGTATGAATCTCTCAGAAACATAAGAGTAATTAGAATTCGTTGGACGAGAAAGACATTACTTGGGCTAGATGTGACGTAGTCAGCCTAGTGGGGACTGACACACATAGACCGTGTCCTGAACCAAGTGGGTATAAGATGGTGAAGGGAATGAGGCACGATTCATTAAAGCTGCTGAAGGGTTTCAAAATAGTTTCTGAGGTCAACCGTTGATCTTTCGATTAATTGGGGATCATGATGTACTACTAGGTGCCACTCATGATCGTTCGATAATTGGTTAATTATAGACGACCAACATAAATCGAAAGCCTATTTAGTCACACGCACTACGAGTGATCCGAGGGATTTAATACGAGTTGAAAATTGGATTTTCCGATCAAGAGAGATAAGTCGAATCTGAATTTTTCAGAGACGCATCAGAAGCATAAAATGGCTAAGTCTTTTGAAGACTTATTGGATGAATTAAATGAATTTAATTCATACGGTTTCGGCTTGGGTTGGCCGGCCAAAATGGGTCCCCACCCTCTTTGTTTGGCCGGCCACAATAAAAGGGGAGAACCAAATTGTTTGGTTCAAATTATAAAATAAACCGCGCGTGGTTTGTTTTATAAAATTATGGATAAAGAAATTTATATAAACGGATTTATTTTTCATGGAAATTAAAATGAACCATGGATTGGTTTATTTTATTTTATAAAATCAATAATAGATTGATTTACCATGATAAAGAAATTTATATAAAGAAATTTATATAAATAGATTTATTTTTCATAGAAATTAAAATGAGTCATGGATTGGTTTATTTTATTTTATAAAATCAATAATAGATTGATTTACCATAATAAAGAAATTTATCTGAAGAAATTTATATAAAAAAATTTATATAAAGAAGTTTATATAAAGAAATTTCTTTCCATAAGAAAAGGGAAACATGGTTGTTTTTATTATAAATTAAATTATGATAAAAACTTGGCATAATGGAATAATTCATAGAAAAATTTATAAGATAAATTTCTTATGAAAATTTATTCCGTTAAAAGGAGTCTTGGCGATTAAGAGGCTACTATATAAAGGTACCAAGGCAAGGCTTAGAAATTAATCGAAGAGATCAAGGATTCTTGCCTAGCCTCTCTCCCTCTCCATCTGTCCCTCTCCCTCCTCTAGTGGCGCCGGCCCTAGAGGCCCTCCTTTTGGTTGTCGTGAGCTTCCACCACCAAGAAGAGGCCGAAGAAGAAGAAGAAGCGGGCGCGACTCCTTCTTTCCTCCTGGAATCTTGATTCCGTTCTTCGTTTGGTGGTTAGTCTTTCCATCTCTCTCTTGGTATTCTTGTCGTGCCTTTGGAGAATCTAGTAGTTCTTGTCGGCACGAAACTCGTGGCTTTGAGAAGTCATCCCGAAGAAAACTTGGCGTGGACGCGAATAGAGGCGGAGCTTCCAAGGGACGCTACGGTTGGATCTCGTCCCTTTCTACGAGTTACGCGAGGTATTAAGTAAATTAGTTTACTTTCTGCAAAATTTTAAATGTATGATCATGTCTCCACAACATAAGGTTGCATGCTAGATACGTGGTTAAAATAATTTGAGAAATTATTTATGCTAAACCTTCCGCTGCATGTAATTAAATTTTAAAATTACGAACCCGTATCCATGTCAACATGCACCCGGTCCCAACAGGGTTGACTTAGATTGAAACTTACCTAGGTAGTCCTTAGTGTTCAGATATGGACTTTGCACCCAAAGACCCTTAGGTAGTGTAGGTTAGGCATTCTATGATAATATAGTTCATAAGGGATTTTATTATGCCTTTTGTTAATTAGGACCCTATTTTGGATGTAGCATGTCGTACTTACTGCTTCAGC
>JAGFNQ010002626.1:243545-291944 GCA_024364735.1 Boesenbergia rotunda | reverse complement strand
TTAGCTGAAATTTGACAACAATAGTATTGGGTGGAGGTGAGATGATAGTAACGTTAGGGAAGCCAATTTGGCGGAACTAGCCGAAGCTACCGATCCAAAATCCAAACTAGTTAGACCAGAAATTTTTCAAAAAATAATTTTGAAAATGAAATTTCATTAAAAGACTTTGTCAAGGAAAGGGTGGATGATCCCATAAGGCTTCGGCCAAAGAAGGCCTAGTGCCTCGCCAAGACCTGGAAGCCAATTTTTGAAATTCAAATTCAAATTAATTTTTATCAAATTCGAATCTAACACAAAATTTCAACTAAGTATAGACTTAAACATCTTTTCAAAAATTTCAAAATTAATTAATTAAGTTTTCAAAATTTAATTATCTTTCAAAATTAATCAAAATTTTCAAAACTATCAAAACCTGTCTCACAAAACCTATAAGGTTAACGTGATTGAAAACCCTAGATTTGGGTGAGACAGACTAGGCAGTGAAACTCAATTTAAGCTATTCCTGATTCTAATTGGATCCAAATCAAGAAAATTCTTTATGCGTAGGAACATAAAGATTTGGACCAATGGATGTTGGATAGCGGTTGCTCCAGACACATGACTGGAGATAAATTGAAGTTCACCAAGCTCAAACTCAAAAACCTAGGCTCAGTGGCATTTGGCAATAATGCCACACTCAAGGTAATTGGGTCAGGTAACATTGAGCTTAAATCTGATTTCATTATTAAGAAAGTTTTATTGGTTGAAAACTTTAATTTTAACTTGCTTAGCATAAGTCAGTTATGTGATACTGGTTATAGAGTTACTTTCAACAGTTCCAACTGCCTAATTAGAAATGAACAAGACTCAGAAATCATACTTAAGGGCACTAGGAAAAATAATGTATACACTATAAATCTTCCTATTATATCCAAATGTATGTTAACACAATTAGAACAATCAAACCTCTGGCATAGGAGATTAGGACATACCAATTTGAGAACTATCTCAAAAATTACCCAACTTGGCTTAATCAAAGGTATCCCCAACATCAAAAATAATGAAAACCTAATATGTGAATCATGCAATCAAGGTAAGCAAACCAAATCCAATCACAAACTAATTCAGTATGATTTAACTCAAACCACACTTGAGCTCCTGCACCTTGACCTATTTGATTCACATGGAGCCAAGTCACTAAGCGAGAACCGATACTGCTTAGTAATAGTTGATGATTACTCTAGGTTTACCTGGGTTAGGTTCCTAAAAACCAAAGATGTAACCCTAAACCTATTCAATGAATTCTGTAAACTAATTGAAAATCAAAACGACACTAAAATAAAAAGACTTAGGAGTGATCACGGGGGGAGAATTTGAGAATCAACGATTCGAAGAATTCTGTAAAATAAATGGGTATTTACATGAATTTTCATGTCCTAGAACCCCCCAACAAAATGGGATAGTTGAGCGAAGGAATAGAACCTTACAAGAAGCCGCTAGGGCTATGCTCAACGAATTTAATCTAGCAAACCAATTTTGGGCAGAAGCAATTAGTACAGCCTGTTACATCCAAAATAGGGTGTTAATTAACAAGCGACACAACAAAACCCCCTATGAATTATACTACCATAGACTACCAAATTTACATTACCTAAGGGTCTTTGGGTGCAAAGTCCATATCCTAAACACCAAAGACTATTTAGGAAAATTTCAATCCAAGTCAAACCCAGGCATTTTTCTAGGGTATTCAACCACAAGTAGAGCCTATAGAGTTTACAACAGACAAACTAAGAAAATTGAAGAAACAACCAACTTAATTTTTGATGAAGAAATCAATTCAAATTCTAATAATCCAGAACCAATTTCATCAAACTCTGACCAAGAAAATAATGAACAAACTATTGAACCATTAATTGAACCCCTAAATGAACTAACTATTGAACCAACCAATGAATCAAGAATCGAACCAACAAATCAACCAGTTGAAACAAATAGTGAACCAAACCGACCAGCCGGACCTGAGGCTGAACCAAGCACTAGAAGAACAAAGAAACCCAGACTTAGTCACCCAACCGATCAAATTGTGGGTGATCCAACTCTAGGAGTCAGGACTAGGTCCTCCTATAGAAACCTCAGTCAAATAGCTATGATATCAAAAATAGAACCCAAAACTATAGATGAAGCCCTACCTGACCCTGATTGGATCATAGCTATGCAAGAAGAATTAGCCCAATTTGAGAGGAATCAAGTCTGGGAACTAGTGCCTAAACCTGAAGGTAAATCTATTATAGATACTAAATGGGTATTTAGGAACAAACTAAATGATCAAGGAGAAATAGTCAGAAATAAAGCCCGCTTAGTAGCTAAGGGATTCAGCCAAGTAGAGGGACTAGACTATGATGAAACATATGCCCCAGTAGCTAGACTTGAGTCCATTAGAATGTTATTGGCCTTTGCATCCCATAAAGGATTCAAGTTATATCAAATGGATGTAAAGTCAGCCTTTTTAAATGGATTTATTAAAGAAGAACTTTATGTAGGGCAACCCCCCGGGTTTGAGGACTTAGACAAACCTAACCACGTCTATAAACTAACTAAAGCCCTATATGGATTAAAACAAGCACCTAGGGCTTGGTATGAAAGACTATCAACTTACTTAACTACTAAAGAATTTAAACAAGGCCAAATTGACTCAACCTTATTCATTAAAACCCTAGGAAAAGATCTATTTATTGCCCAAATTTACGTAGATGACATAATCTTTGGATCCACCAACACCAACTTTCTAAAAGAATTTGTCAAGATAATGGAAGATGAATTTGAAATGAGCTTAGTTGGTGAACTTACATTTTTCCTAGGACTACAAATCAAACAAACTAGGGATGGTAACTATGTTCATCAATTCAAATATGCTAAAGAATTAATAAAGAAATTTAAAATGGATAACTCTAAAAGCATAAGTACCCCCATGGCCACTAATGTAAAAATAGATAGTGACCCTGATGGTAAACCTGTGGACCTTAAGCTTTATAGGAGTATGATAGGTAACCTATTGTACCTTACAGCCAGCAGACCTGATATTCTTTTTGCTGTAGGGATGTGTGCTAGATACCAAACTTGTGCTAAGGAAACACACTTAGCAGCCCTAAAAAGAATTTTAAGATATGTAAAGGGCACCCTAAATGTAGGGATTTGGTATCCTAGAACTTCAACTTTTGATTTAACAGGATACACAGATTCTGACTATGCAGGCTGTAAGTTAGATAGAAAGAGCACAAGTGGAAGCTGCCAACTGTTAGGTCAGAGTTTAGTTAGTTGGAGCAGTAGAAAACAACACTGTGTAGCTCTATCCACAACTGAAGCTGAGTATGTGGCATTAGGAGAATGTGTTGCACAACTTTTATAGATGATGCACACACTTAAAGATTTCCAGCTCAACTACACCCAAACTCAAGTATTTATTGACAATATAAGTTCAATTAATTTAACTAAGAACCCAATTCAACACTCCAGAACCAAACATATAGAAGTCAAACATCATTTTGTAAGAGACCATGTAGCCAGGGGTGAAATAGCACTTAAGCATATTGACTCTAAATCCAACCTAGCTGATATATTCACAAAACCCTTACCTGAATCTGAGTTCAGTTCACTAAGAAGGCAGTTAGGATTGTGTTCAGTAGAATAGTTTAACTCAATTATTTTTACTCTACTTGATTTCAAAAATAAGTTTTCTAAAATTTTCTATTTTTGAAAAAATGTTTTATTTAAATTTCAAAAATCAGTTTTCATTTTCAACTTAGCTTTATTTCAAAAATCAATTTTAAAAACTTTTCGACTCAGTTTTATATTAATTTTAAAACTACCCCCTTCAAAACTAGGGCTTTTTCGAAAATGGACTTAGGCTAGGCTTTAACCCTAGAACTGCATGCACCTATAGACTTAGAAGCCAGCATCTCATAAGCACCTTAGGATACTTTTGATTGATAACCTAGAAAGGGTTGAGATGCTTAGGTCTTTGCCTCAATTCAAGATGCTTTAAGTCAGTGCATCTGCAGTAATTGGGGCACTAAATACAACTTATACAGCAATCAAGTTAAGTGTCAAGCTTAGAAAATCTAACTTGAACAGAAACACTTAACTTGACTAACCCTAGCAAAAACTACTGTTTATAACAGTTAGTAAGTAGCTAATTGCGTTAGACAGGCCCCTACAGAGAGAATTGATTGATTTAGTGTAAATTTAATTATGAATTGATTCAGTACAGAAAAATTTTACTTATTTCCTTTATTTATGCTGTATTTATTTGTTTTGATATATGGCAAAGGGGGAGAGATAGGAAAGGAGAGAGTAAAATTTTCTTTTCAAAAATTTTCTTAACTCTATCCTTTATGCAAAAAGTATTCAAAAGTTTAATTTTTTTAATACTTAAGCTTTCAAAACTTCTACTTAAGTTTTCAAAATTTTTGCTAAGTATTTAAGTCTTTCAAAATATCTACTTAAGCTTTCAAAGTTAACTTAGTACTCAAGTTTTTTTAAGTTAACACTTTCAAAATCTTTGAGTACCTTGAAACATAAAAGCTTCAAACTTTTTAAGTACTCAAAAATCATGTTTCAAAAAAATTCCAATATACTGTTAACTTAAGTTATTAAAAGTACCTAAAACTTAAGTTTTCAAAAGTGCAAGTTTTTCCCCACGAATTTTTGAAAAACATAGGGGGAGATTCCTTCCAGGGGGAGGGAACAAAAGTTAAAACCTTTTTTGTCTTGCTTAAACTTAACTTTTTGAACTAGGGTTGCCATAAATCAAAAAGGGGGAGATTGTTGGTGCAGAATGCACCTAAGTCAAACCAGTGTTTTGATAATGGCAACATAGGTCGAAAGTTAAGTCTTTCTTGTTTTCTAACAAGTTAATCAAGTGTGCAGGAAAAGCCCTAGCGAAGGACTGCTAGGCACTGGCAAAGGAATGCCAGGAAAGAAAGTCCTAGCGAAGGACTGCTAGGCTCCAGGCGAAGGACAGTATGGGACCGAAGCCCTAGCAAAGGACTGCTAGGCAACTGGCGAAGGACTGTCAGTTTACAAGACCTGACAAAGGACCGTCAGGCAAAAGTCCAACCAAAGGAATGGTTGGCATCAGGTAAATTCTCCCGAGAGGAGTAGGTGAGGACGCGTTCCCCGTCGAGGGAACAGTAGGCGTCGGTTCGACCTAGGGCTCCATTTTGGAGACCAAAGTCAGAACCAAGACAGCTAAGGCTGTATAAATCTAATAATTGATTATGTTATTGTGTTTTGGACTAACCCTGGATGCAGGACCGAAGGAACGTGAGTCTGCAGCTCAGAGTGTCTCAAAGGAGTGAGGCAACTGCTGACCAGGGCGCCCGGAGTGTCCCGGGCGCCCCCAAGGTGAACACCAAACACACAATCAAAAAGTGCGCTTCGACAGTACAAGATGCGGGCGCCCCCGTGCTTCCGGGCGCCCCCGCTGCTCGCGGGCGCCCCTGCACTGCGGGCGCCCCCAGGCGCTTACCCCGAACCTTAACCACTCGAAGCCAAGGAGATAAGACTTTGACCCGGTCAATGCGGGCGCCCCGAGCGCTCCGGGCGCCCCGGTCAAAGCGGATCCAAAAGATACCGAGAGCTCTGCGGATCAGAAGCCACGTGGGGGGCGCCCCCGACGTCCCAGGCGCCCCCTAGCCCTATATAAAGGGCCCTCGACCCCAGGCTTCAGACATCACTTCTTCCAACGTCTCAAAGTTCTTCTACGCTCGCGCCTTGCTCCGGAAACGCTTCACCTCGAGCCGACGACGTCCCACTGCCCCGAAAGAGTCGACCTACTCCGGACGTCGGTAAAAAGAAGAGCGTATTTCTTTTAATACTTTATTGCACTTAATTTTGTAAATCATATTGTGTAACTTATTTGCGCCAAATATAGAATTGCCCAAAGTAAACGGTCAACGACCGTGGGCCTTGGAGTAGGAGTCGACACAGGCTCCGAACCAAGTAAATTGATTGCGTCTCTGTGTCTTTTATTTAATTTCCGCTGCGTACCTACTCTTACTCAAATCCGAAAGTTTTCCGATATTCACCCCCCCCCTCTATCGGGCTTCTCGATCCAACACCAACTCCCTTCTTAAGAAGCTAAACTCATTTTCGGAGAGTGGTTTAGTGAAAATGTCTGCTAAATTTGATTTGGACTCTACATATGAGAGTACAACATCTCCTCTAGCAACATGATCTCTAATGAAGTGGTGACACACTTCAATATGTTTGGTCCTAGAGTGATGGACTGGATTCTTTGTTAGGTTAATTGTGCTAATGTTGTCACACAACACTTGCATACCTTTGTAACTCAATCCATAGTCCTCTAAAGTATGAATCATACACAACAGTTGTGATACGCTCTCTCCCATGGCGATATATTCTACCTCGGTCGTGGAGAGAGCAACACAATGTTGCTTCCGACTTGACCAACTAACTAGAGATGGTCCTAAAAATTGGCAACCCCCACTAGTACTTTTTCGATCCAACTTACATCCAGTGTAGTCGGAATCGGTATAGTCAATTAGGTCAAATGATTCGGTACGGGGGTACCATAGACCGACACCAATTGTGCCCTTAAGGTATCTCAAAATTTGCTTAACAGCGATTAAGTGAGATTCCTTGGCACAAACTTGGTACCTAGCGCACATACCCACAGCAAAAAGTATATCAGGTCGACTAGCTGTGAGGTATAGCAAACTACCTATCATGCTCCTATATTGAGTCAAATCAACGGGTTTACCACTCTCATCATTGTCTAATCTTGCGTTTGTAGCCATGGGAGTGGTTACCTCTTTTGAATCACTCATATTGAATTTTCGAAGCATCTCTTGAGTATACTTTGATTGGTGCACATGGATTCCATCTCGGGTTTGTTTGATTTCAAGTCCAAGGAAGAAAGTCAACTCTCCCACTAGACTCATTTCAAATTCACTCTCCATGTGTACAATGAACTCATTTAAATAGCTCTTGTTGTTTGAGCCACAAATAATGTCATCGACATAAACTTGGGCTACAAATATATTGTCACCATCTCTTCGTAGAAATAGTGTAGGGTCTATTTGGCCTCTTACAAAGCCTTTCTCAATTAGAAATATTGACAACCGCTCATACCAAGCTCAGGGTGCTTGTTTAAGGCCATAAAGTGCCTTTTTGAGCTTGAACACGTGGTTTGGGAATTCGGTACTCTCAAACCCCGGAGGTTGTTCGACATAGACCTCTTCTCTAATTAAACCATTTAGAAAGGCCGATTTGACATCCATTTGATATAACTTGAAACCCCGATGTGCTGCAAATGCAAGCATCAATCGGATGGACTCCAATCGTGGCACGGGAGCATAGGTCTCATCATAATCAAGGCCTTCAACTTGACTATAGCCCTTGGCTACTAAGCGTGCCTTGTTTTTTATGATTTCTCCCTTATGGTTCAATTTGTTTTTGAAGACCCATTTGGTTCCAATAATGGTGGTCTTCTTGGGTCTAGGGACTAAGTCACAAACTTGACTTCTTTCGAATTGACCTAGTTCATCTTGCATTGCGATGATCCAATCGGGATCATTTAATGCTTCATCAATTTTCCTAGGTTCAATTTCGAAAATTAAAGCAACTTCATTAGCCTCATTCCGGAAGAATGATCTAGTCCTAACCCCATGATGGATATCTCCAACAATTTGGTCTTGGGGATGACTAGAGGCTAATCTTGTTTGCCTAGGTGTTGGTGGTGCTTCTTGAATGGTTTCACTAGACACAAGCTCAACCTCAGGATCCGGCTGATCAATGGGTTGTCTAGGCTCACCGTCATCGGATTCATCACCATCAACAACACTTGGAATTTCATTCAAACTTAGTCTCCTAAGTTCGAGTTGAACCCCTTCTACATTTTCTGATTGGTCATTTGTTCTTGGAATTTCTTCAAAAACTACATCAGAAGACTCTTCAACCAATCTAGATTTTTTATTGTAGACTCGATAGACTTTGCTAACTAAGGAGTACCCGACTAGTATCCCTTCATCAGCCTTTGCCGTGAACTTTCCAAGGTGGTCCTTGGTGTTTAGGATAAATACATTACAACCAAACACCCTAAGATGTTTAACCGTAGGTGGTTTTTCAAACCAAAGTTCATGGGGAGTCTTTCCTAAGAACCTATGGATGAGTACTCGATTTTGCACGTAGCAAGCTGTGTTTACAGCTTCGGCCCACAAATAGCTCGGTAGTGAGTACTCGTTGAGCATGCTTCGTGCAACCTCTTGTAAAACACGGTTCTTCCTCTCTACAACACTATTTTGTTGTGGTGTTCTAGATGTGGAGAACTCATGTCTATACCCTCTATCTTGACAAAATTCTAAAAATCGTTGATTTTGAAATTCACCTCCATGATCACTTCTTATTGTCTTAATTATTGATGAGTTTTCATTTTCAACCCTTCTACAAAAAGAAATCAAGACATCTAAGGTTTGATCCTTATATTTAAGAAAATAAGTCCATGTATATCTAGTAAAATCATCAATGATAACAAAGGAATATCTACTTCCATTCAAAGATATGATAGTGCTATAATCAAACAAATCCATATGAAGTAAATCCAAAGCGGTTGAAGTACTTACAACGCTTTTACCTTTATGTGCAGATTTTGTTTGCTTACCAATTTGACATGCATCATAAAGTTTATCTTTTTCATACTTGATGCTTGGTAAGCCACGAACCAATCCCTTGTTGGCCAACTTCTGGATGTTCTTCATGTTAACATGTGCTAGCCTCCGGTGCCAAAGGGTGGACTCCTCTTCTTTCGACATGAGACACTTAGCAAAAGCATTAGTAGCATTTTTAAAGGAAACTTGATAAATATTTGTTGGTGCAGGAAGCACCATATCGAACCTTGTTTTGATATTGGCAAAGGATTCAAAGTTAAGTTTATTGGTGATCTAACAATGTTACTCAAGTGTGCAGGAAAAGTCCTAGCGAAGGGCTGCTAGGCACCTGGCGAAGGGCTGCCAGGAAACAAAGTCCTAGCGAAGGGCTGCTAGGCACCTGGCGAAGGGCTGCCAGGAAACAAAGCCCTAGCGAATGACTGCTAGGCACCTGGCAAAGGAATGCTAGGATACAAAGCCCTAGCGAAGGACTGCTAGGCACCAGGCAAAGGGCAGCTTGGTACTCAAGACCTGGCGAAGGACCGCTAGGCAAAAGTCCAACCAGAGGAGCGGTTGGCATCAGGTACATTCTCCCGAGAGGAGTAGGTGAGGACGCGTTCCCCGTCGAGGGAACAGTAGGCGTCGGTTCGACCTAGGGCTCCATTTTGGAGACCCAAAGTCAGAACCAAGACAGCTAAGACTGTATAAACTAATATTTTATTGTTTTATGGTGTTTTGGACTAACCCTGGATGCAGGACCAAAGGAACGAGTGTCTACAGCTCAGAGAGCCTCAAAGGAATGAGGCAACAGCTGACCAGGGCGCCCGGAGTGTCCCGGGCGCCCCCAAGGTGAACACAAAACACATAAAACAAGAACATGCTTCGACAGCTCATCTCCCGGGCGCCCTCGCTGCTCCCGGGCGCCCCCAGCGTCCCGGGCGCCCCCAATAGCAAGCCATCGAAGCGCAAGCCAACGAAGCCAAGGGATAAGGTTTGACCCGGTCAACCCGGGCGCCCCGGTCAAAGCTGATCCCGAATGTAAAGGGATCAGAAGCTGACCGAGCAACTACCGGATCGATTGACACGTGGGGGGGGGGGCGTCCCCAGGGCTATATAAAGGGCCCTCGACCCCAGGCTTCAGAGCATCAAATCATTCAACGCTTCTACGCTCTTCTGCTCTCGCGCCTCGCTCTGGAAACCTCCCAACTTGAGCCGACGACGTCCCGCTGCTTCGGAAAAAGACAACCTACATCGGACGTCGGTAAAAGAAGAGCTTCTTGTTTTAAAAGTTTAACTTGCTACATTTGTAATTCAATATTGTAAACAGCTTTTGCGCCTCATATAGAATTGCCCAAAGTAAACGATCAACGATTGTGGGCCTTGGAGTAGGAGTCGACCTAGGCTCCGAACCAAGTAAAAAATAACTGTGTTTGCGTTGTATGTTTTAATCTTCCGCTGTGCAACTTCTCTATCTCAAATCCGAACGTTTTCCGATATTCACCCCCCTCTATCGGTTCTCTCGATCCAACAATATTATCTATTCTTGTTCCTACTAGTACCGTGTCCAAATTGTCATGTTGTCTAACTAGACATTGATTTGATTGGAAATCAATTGTGTAACCCGCATCACACAATTGACTGATACTTAGGAGATTAAATGTCATCCCCTTGACTAGAAGGACATTTTTAATTCTAAGACATTCGGATATTTGAATGTCTCCTATTCCTATGACCTTAAGACTACCATTGTTACCAAATGAAACATTACCACTACTTTTTCTTTGAAGTGTGGTAAACAATAATCTATCCCCGGTCATGTGTTTAGAGCATCCACTATCAACGAACTAAGTTGATAGATGCTCCCCCTCAATCATAACCTACACAATTCGAAAAATAGAAGTTTTAGGTATCCAAACCTTGGGATCTAAAGCACCTACTAGACAAGACTTAGGCACCCATGCCTTGACAACTTTCTTATGACCCTTGGGTGTCTTAAGTGGCCTAACACCAGTCCTAGACATTAAGGACACAAATGAAGGTTTTTTGGGTCGATAACCAATACCGACCCTATTGTAGACCGCCCTTTGGGCATTCAAGATCATGTCTAGGGTCTTTGAGTTTGTTGAGAATTTCTCAAGAATATTCTTAAGTCTCTCAACTTCACTCTTCAATGATTTGTTTTCATCCTCTAACAATTCAACATGTAAATCATCTATGTTTTCATCCCTAGATGATTTCAAATGTTCAACCTCAATTTTCAAAGATTTAATTTCATCCTCTAACATTTCAACATGTAAATCATCTATGTTCTCATCCCTAGATGATTTCAATTGTTCAACTTCTAATTACAATGATTTAACCCTATTTTTTGACTTCTTCAACATATTGGTTAAACATGCAATTGCTCTATAATATTTTTCAAGTTCGGGAGAGGTTACCTCTTCATCATCCGAAGATGATGAAGCCGCGTTTGAGGAGTCGGAGGATTCATCACTGTTTTCTTCTCCAAGAGCCATGAGTGCCACATGCCTTGTGCTCTTCTACTCCTCTTCATCCGATGAGCTTGAGGAGGACTCATCCCACGTGACCTTCAAGGTCTTCTTCTTTTTCTTTGATTTCTCCTCTTTCTTCTTGGATTTCTCCTCCTTCTTCTTTAGCTTTGGGCATTCACTCCTGAAGTGTCATTTCCTGCCACACTCATAACACGAAGCATTAGACTTATCAACTTTAGCTTCACTAGGGTTACCTTTACCCTTGAAGCATCGACCCCTTCTCATCATCCTTCTCACAAAATTTGCCATCTCGGAGGAAGAAGACCCGCTGCCATCTTCCTCGTATTCGGACTCGGATTCGGATGAGGAAGAAGATGAGGAGACTTCCTTCTTCTTCTCCTTCTTCTTCTTGTTGGATCGGACCCCTGCAACTAAGGCAATCCCCTTTTTCTTGGGGCCTTTGTTAGCCATCTCATGTAATTCCATTTCACAAAATAGATCATCTAGTTTAACAATTGATAAATCCTTGGAAACTTTGTAGGCATCCACTATGGATGACCACAAAGCATTCCTTGGAAATGCTTTCAACACATACCTCACATGGTCGCGATTCTCGACCTTTTCATCAATAGAATGAAGCCCGTTGAGGACTTTCTTGAACCGGCTATGTAACTCACTTACGGTTTCATTTTCCTTCATAGAGAGATTTTGGAGTTGGTTGAGGAATAAGTCCCTCTTGGCAATCCTTGAGTCTCGGGTGCCCTCGTGGAGTTCTATGAGCTTGTTCCACAAATCTTTAGCACTTGAAAATGGACCAACCTTGATGAGTTGGTCTTTGTTCATGCCACATTGTAGGGTCACCATCGCCTTCGCGTCGGCTTCACTCTTTCGGGTTTGTTCAGCCGACCAACGCCATGATTCGAGTTCCTTGCCTTCATCATCCTTTGGAGGGGTAAAGCCCTCCTTCACAACGAACCAAGTGTTGATGTCCATCTTAAGGTAGTACTCCATCTTCGATCACCAATATTGAAAATCTGCTCCATCGAAGAAGGGTGGACGGGTGGTGGAAAATCCTTCTCTCAAAGCCATTGATGATAGCTCTCGGTTGTTAATCCGCTTGTACAGAGTCCCAAGCTCTGATACCACTTGTTGGAACTTGGATGGCTAGAGAGGGGGGGGGGTGAATATAGCTAGACACAAACTTCTTTCGCTTGAGGGTTTCTCTGCACTTCACGGTTAGTAGCACGGCAGCGGAAACAATGGAAACAAAGAAGTGCAGAAATGTAGAAAACAAAAACAAACTAAAAAAACTAACAAGATCGCTAACAAGGAGGGTTTACAAGGTTCAGGGATAACTTGCCCCTACTCCTTGGCGTGCCCGTAAGGTGGGTCATCCCTTGATCGTCGGCAGATCAAGCCTCGGTGAACACCGGATAAAATGCAACCACTTTCTCGGTGGAGTAACCTCTCCACAGCGTTTCAACAAAGATAGAGTTTTAAGCACAATGAAACACAAGAAAGATCTTACTTAGCACTTAGAACAGACAAGAACATAGCAAGCTTCTCCCGAGCTCCACTCAGCGCAGATCTCACGCAAGAACACCCTTCTTCATGTCTTCTCGCTGATGGACTCAAGCCTCTTATTCCTTCTTTCAAGTGCCCAAGTAACCGATGGTTGCCTCAAAGATCACAGTTGCTTGCTCAAGATGATGGATGTAATCACACAAGCAAAGTGTGTGGAGAAAAATGATTGCGCAGCAAGAACTCAAGCCAGAAGTCTCTTTCCAGAACTCTACTCTGCTCTTCTCCGCTACGCTCCTTTTGTTTCTCCACTGAACGTCAGGTGACACCATCTCCCTGCAGCCTCCGGCTGCTCACCTGCAACCACCAGCCTACTGAGCTCTCCTGGATTCCCTGAGCTTCCTTCAGCTTAGCCCCAGTCAGCAGCTCCAGCCAGCGCCAGCGCCCGTTGCAACCTGAGATGGAAAATGGACAAACCTGTTCCAAGGAAAGGTCTCCTTTGACTCTTCCTTGAGTGTTTGAATCCATCTCTGTCACCTGCAGCTTAATCAGAGTATTAGCACAGCATATCAATCAAAAAATCAAGTATCAGATGTTAAGCGCAGAGAATTGTTGGAGCAATCGGCCCTAAGATGGTCCGGAGTGACCATAGGTTTTGATGTTTGGGCAAAGGGTTTAAGTTAGGTTATCCCTTGTGTACTTATATGTTGGGATCTTGAGGTGACATAAACACAAAAACGCAGCGGAAACAAGATCCCTCCAGCGATTCATGCGAAAGAAAAACTCGTACGAAATCATCTATCTAATAGATCTATCTAAAGCGTATACCTTTGGAGCGTGCCCTTACGTTTATCCCGCTCGTCCAAGCGCCGCCGGATCTCTTGCACGTGCAAGTGTCCGTGCCTCTATTCGTATCCACATGAACACGATATCTCTACTTCGGAGAAGAACTACCTTAATTGTGCTAGCAACTTGAGGTAGTTCACAAAACACCAAGAACCCAAGATGTGGGTTTCGGCCAAGATGGAGAAGAGAAGGAAGAGGGGAAAGAAAATGAGAAGTTGTCATCCAAATGACAAGGGACAAACTCTTTTATACTCATATCAAGAAGAGTTTTTCCATTTTAAACTTCCCTTCATTAAACATTTTAATGTAATTCTTTAACTTTTCATGTAACTCTCTAATGGTGAGAAACTCTTCATCATCCTCTCTTATTAATTCATTAAACATTTTAATGAATTAATATTTCATCCAAATGTGGTTGAGTCTAATCTAAATGAGTTTAACTCAAATTAGATCTCAATCCATAATCCAATTGGGTTCACTTGAGTCTAACTCAATTAATCCAATTCTGATTAAATCTTAGCCAAACCAAGATAAATTAATCTCCGAAGCATCGTGTCCTTAGTGTGTGACCCAATAGGCTGTCATAACGTTGGCAATGTGTCTAAACCAATTTAGACACAAAAGCAATGAGCGGCATCTAGCAATGCATCAATGCTACCCAAGTAACAAGAAAGTCGAGATCCGACTTAACCTCCGTGACTATGGCAATGTATGACCTTGTCCTTCTATCCTCGATATCTAGATTGACCAATGAGGCATAGACCGTGTCATCCTCGATCAATCTTTGTGTTTCTTGATCCCCGAGTAGACTCACTCAAACAATTGAACTCAATATCTCATATTGACTCAATTGAGCATGGCCATGCGTTTTAGCAGTCCTACTCGATCAAGGGGCCCACAGATATCACTCCCGTCATATGGGAGGGATAGATCCCATCTACATCTCTCACATCCCTCCGCATAATTCATTACATACCCAGTGATTGCCTTTATAGTCCACCCTGTTACGGGTGACGTTTGACGATACCAAAGTACATAACTCCTTATGTAGGGAACCGTAGTGACTTCAGGTCTAAGGACTATTTATACCAATAGTCACATGAGAAAGTTTATGACACTCATATGACAATCTATGAAACTTTCTCATGGCGGGTCATTCAGTACACATTCTCCAATGTATACCCATGTGTCAACTTGATATCACATATCCATGACTTGTGAGCTCAAGTCATCAGTTGACCTACATGCTAGTCTCTATGTATTAATATTGTCCTTGAATGTTAATACTTGACTAGGAATGGTTTAGAGTAGTGTTCTCTACATCATCTCACTATCGATTCAACCAATCGATATAATATAGATAAGAACCTACTACCCAAGGACATTATTATACTTAGTTATTTGGCACAAATACAAAGTAAGTATAATAACCAAACATGCCTTTATTAATAATAGAATATGATACAAAATGCCCCTAGTCAATCATCATATAATTGGCTCTAGGGCTCCTACTAACATTATATGTGTATGTTGAGTGTGCAGGTTGTACAGGTTACACATATGGACTTGACTGGACGGCCTCGGTTCGGTGAAGGATGGCATGGAGGCAAGCTGGAGGCTTGCGTGCGCATCCGAGGGACCTTGGAGAGCAGGGAAGATGAGCTGATGGGCGCGGACTTCGAGGCTTGCGTGAAGGATGGCATGGAGGCAAGCTGGAGGCTTGCGTGCATCCGAGGGACGGGAGCCGAAAATGAAGAGGGCGCAAAAGCAACAGTCGAGCTGCGGAGGAGGAGTCAGTCGAGTCGTGAGGGTCGAGTGCTGTGTGAATGTACTCGGGAAGGGATTCAGCTAGGGACCAGTCGATTGCCCTGGGGGCAGTCGACTGGTAGGTGGCTGGTGAGCTGGCAAATTCGAACGTTGGGAGTGTCAACGGTCGAATTTGGCTGGCACCAGTCGACTGCCCTGGGGGCAGTCGACTGGTAGCGAGAAATCAGCCCCAAGTCCTATTTAAAGAGGACTTCGTGGTGGCTGATTTTCTTGACGAAACTTGTCTTGGTTAAAGGCAAGTTAGTAGTCTTTGGGCTCAAGGTTGTCAAAGGTGTTGTGGTGAGGTTTCTCCACCCACAAGGAGCGACGAGAGCTAGCCGGAGGTTATCCGGGGAGTGATCCACCGACGGATTCTTGGATTAGTCACCCGGCCGGGGTGGATACCAAGTAAATAGGTTTGTTAGCAGTGATTTCGTCGTTGTTATTGTTTCATATTTTTGTTTCCGCTGCGCATACTAACAACGTAGGAAGAACAAGCCAAAGAAACGCTATTCACCCCCTTCTAGCGGACACGATCGATCCTACAAGAATCAGATATGTTCAGACGCGATCAGAGAGTCTGACAATGCAATTTGAATTAAAGTGATCGGTCACCGGACCGATCAGAACTATCCCAGACCGATCATGCTCCAGCCTGATCGGTCCACAGTGAGAAACTTGGAATCGCAAGCTCGTATGATCGGTCACCCTGACCGGTCACCAGATCGGTCACCAAACCGATCCTGCAATTAGCTTGCCACAATCCCGCTCGGAATCCACTGGCTGATCGGTCACCAGACCGATCAGGCTGCTCCCAGACCGATCAGGCTCCAGCCTGATCGGTCAGGTTGAGAAACCTCGCGACAGTTGATCGTTCAGCTTGATCGGTCACAGTTTCTCCCTGATCGGTCACCAGACCGATCAGGAGCCGATCAGTAGGTTTACCAAAAACCTACTGGATGCTCCCTGATTGGTCACCGGACCGATCAGGAGCAGATCAGCAGGGGAACTCAACCCACTTGTGAGCTCCCTGATCGGTCACCAGACCGATCAGGAGCTATGCAGTGAGTGAAACGCATACTCCCTGATCGATCACCAGATTGGTCAGTCATCGCTGGATCGGTCACCAGACCGATCCACGAAGGAGTACCGTGCCAACCTCACTGATCGATCACCAGACCGATCCAGGGGCTCCAACCTAGCCCTCTAAGCTAGGGTTTTATCCAACTTAGCCCTCCAAGCTAGGACCTGACCCTCCAAGCCAGGACTTTTTCACCTAACCCTCCAAGTTGGGACTTTTCACCTAACCCTCCAAGTTAGGACTTTTCACCTAGCCCTCCAAGCTAGAACTTTTCACCCAACCCTTCCGAATTAGGACTTTTCCACACCTAGCCCTCCAAGCTAGGATTTTTCACTTAACCCTCCAAGTTTGGACTTTTCACCTAGCCCTCCAAGCTAGGACTTTTCACCCAACCCTTCCGAATTAGGACTTTTCAACACCTAGCCCTCCAAGCTAGGATTTGTCACACCTAACCCTCCAGGTTAGGACTTTTCACCACCTAGCCCTCCAAGCTAGGATTTTCCAATCACTCCGTGCCTAATCCCCGATTAGGACTTAACCATAATCATAATCATCAACCTAAACTAAAATCGATGTCAACACCAAAACAATAATCAGGTTCAGACTGCATCAACAGTCATGATAAACCTATAGCCATTAGACCTAAGGACCAAGACATTAATCCCCAAAAGGGGAGACACATGCTAGAATGGGTAGGTCTAAGAATGTCCATGGTGGACATGTCAACTCTAGGTTTAAGAACCTAGAAAGGGGAAATCAAGTTTTGAGGGTAAAGCTTGAGAAATTGAAGAAAATCCCAGATAGATTCACTATTGGATCTAAGGGTTTAGAAAAATTGTTGGGGAGCCAAAGACCCAACAATGATAGATTGGGTTTGGGATACCGATCTAGGTTCTCCAATGCTAGGGAAAATTCATATGCAAGGGTGTCATATGTCTATAGCAAAGAGAAGTCCAAAAATGACATGAGAGTGACATTTAAGGGCAAAAAGACATTAACCAAGGACAAGATGTCCAAGATTAAGGGAAAGAAAAATTTAACCCAGGATAAGGTGTTCAAGGTTAAGAAGGTTAGGTTTGTAGGCCAAGAGTCACCTGAGGTTCACCGGTGTGACCTTGTAATTATAGATGAGTCACCTAGGGAGGTGACTAAGGCTAAGAGCTCAAGGGGAAGCTCTAAGAGTCAATTTGAAAATCATGGTCAATGGATCTCAGGTAGTTTCTACTTGGGAGTCTAGATAGGCCATTAAGTGTGCCAAAGGATTTGGAGATGGACTTGAGTCTTAATCCTAGGGATTTGGCATATTGAGAGTGTATTTCATGCATGAAAATATAACATTGTGGTCATATTACATGAAAATTAATTTTTGATGTATAGATGCAATATAAACCAATGCTATGGATGCATTGTGGTTTGGTATGGGCAGATATATCAAGAGGAGGTCAAAACTAGAACTTTAGATTAAGGTTCAATTGAACCATTTAGATAGTTTTGGATTTTGTGTCAATCTTGGGATTAGTGATAGATACATTTTTGAATGTATTTTTTTCAAGTAGACACGGATACCGCAAACCTCTCCACAATATTTAAAATTTTTGAAGATTTGTTGATTTATTGGTGCATTTCTGAAATTGGGTCAGAAATACTGAAATAGGCTGATATCAAGGTATCAGTCAACTAGTGCAGAGGCCAGTCGACTGATAATTCTGTAAGGTTGGTTTTCGACAAGGTCAAGTGACTGATAACTGTCTTAGTCGACTGATACAGGCTAAAATTATTTTCAGCAAAGTCAAAATGTGTCATAATAATATAAAACGTGTGCATAATCTTTTGGGGGGTTAATACATAATGTTTATGATCAGTAAAGGGTAAAGAATCCAATAATTGGGAGATTGTTGGAGTTCTTTTTGATATGTGGCAAAGGGGGAGAAGTGTTTGGTTTAAGTGGGAAACCAAACATGCCTTTGCAAGAAATCCTAAGTCAAGGGAGAGCTTAGGTAAAGAGGGACCATTGTTGCTCATTTATTGGCAAAGGGGGAGCCTTGTAAGTCCAATGTAGGAGGAGCCTTGGAGAGGTTCTTAAAATGCCCATTTGGTAAAAATCCTAACTCATGGGGAGTTTAGGTATGAAATCATGCATTTAAAGATGACCTCCCTATCAAAACATATAATTCTACATTTGTTCACTCATCCTCAAATTCTTGCATTCTCCTCCATTCATATTGAAATCATGCATTTAAAGATGCCCTCCCTATCAAAACATTCTCTATCTTTAATCAGTGCACCAATAATAATTTGGAGTTTCCAAACCTTTAGAAAATTTCCAACTCTAAGTCATGAGGATAAAGATTCAACCTTCAATCTAAATCCTCCTCAATTCCTCATTTTTCTCCTTTTAACTTGCCTTTCTCATTTTTTTCAAGAAAATCACCTTTGAATGCTTATCCAAGCATATCAAAGTGTTGATGGTTAAGATGTCTAAGACTGAGCTTAAATGATTGAAATAACCAATTTCAGCCAAAAACATAGTCATCAGTTGATTGATGGGCTTAAAGCAGTAATTTCAATTTTTAGGCCGAATTTCAAAAATACATAAGTAATTATATGATTTTCGAAAAATCACAAAATTGCATACAAACATTACTTATGTCAAACACTATCAAGGAAAAAAAGTTATCGATGAAATACATTTTATTATTAAAGAATGGTACAAAGTTGAAAATCATTGAAAATTTCAATCATTTTTAACTTTAACTTTGTATCAAACTAATCATAGTGATTCCTATCACTAAGTAAACTTTACCAAGGTTATACAAAATACTTTTGCAATGATTTTCAAAATCAAATTTGAATCATAATCAATGGACTAAATACACATGACTTACACATTGACTTTTCCCATCATTGGTTAATACAAAATTCATTTGGTTTGATTAAACTATAACTCGTTTTGATCTATCAAATTATATCTTGAACTTAGTTCATCATCTTAACATCTCACTTGTTTATAATGTATCTCAATACTCACACAAGTTAATCTTATTATTCTTGTAAGATGTAAGGTGTGTTTTCCTAAATAGAGGGATTATGAATCTCTAACTAGACATATTAAATTTAATCATCCTACCTAGAATATCAACTAATGATATTATCCATAATTACAAGGAATTAAAATTTATGTATGCAAATGAGTACGGCATACATCAAATGCAAACTTCAAAAATAAATCTATCATAACTTAAATGATATATGTATGATATAATATAGTAATACCAATTCATATTATCATAACAAGATAAATATATAATATGATGTCACGATATATGATATAGCACACAAAACATAACAATTATGACACAAATAAAATGATGGTGCCCCGGTTGGTTTTGAGGTAATCAACCAAGTTAGGTTAGGTTCTGTTGTGGTTTTGATTCCTCTGTCTAAGTGTGAAGGAGCTTAAGAACGGAGGAAGTCGAGCGTAAGTCGCACTGGACGAGAAGGATTGCACGGGGAAGTGAGTTAATGGGCTCGATGCATCTGAGGGACGCGGAAGCTACGGAAGAGTACACCGGTGGAGCAAGAAGGACGTGCACGACGTCCGAGGAACGAGAAGCCGGGAGGAAGGATGCTCAAGGGGAGAAAGGTCAGAGTCGAGTTTGGATGAACCTAACTCTGGTTGGTCAGAAATCATCCAAGAAGACCCGCTGGAGATTGGTTAACAAGTTGCTGACCAAAAGTCGCTTGGGCGCCTGTATGCATAGGGGCGCCTGAGCACTTGAGCACCAATAATCATCTACCAGCTAGTCGTTTGCGAACGTTATGCATCGAATAACACACAAGCCACGTGTCAGGCTCCCTCAATGACTTGGGCGCCCCTATAGTGCCATGTCAGCAATTGGATAGAATTGTCTGGGGCTATAAATAAGCCCTCAGAGCTCAGTTCCAATCAATCAATTGAACTATATACGAATTCTTCCTTATTTTTCATTGTGCTTCTAGCTTTTGTCTTGTGCTACAAAGTCTGTAAAAGGATTCTCCGCCAGAAGGAGATTTTGATAGTGAGTTTCAACCGTCTTGGATTAGCAACTACCCAGATTGCAACCAAGTAACTTCTTGTGTCTTAGCCTTTTACTAGTTCAATTCAGTTAATTAGTTTATGTGTATTTTAATTTATTGTTGTAATTAATCTGGAATCTTTGTGAGCCGCACAAAAGATCTATTTTATTTTTACAGGGGTAATTCACCCACCTTTTGCTGGTCCACCTCGACTCATCAAGTGGTATCAGAGCCAGGTTGTCGCAAAAGGACTAATCGTCAACTGCAGCAAATTTTAAAAAAAAATGGTTGGACCAGCGATCTACCTGCCGAAGTTTAAGGGGGAGTTCGCAGCATGGAAGAGGAAGATGAAGGTATTTTTTACTACTGACTATGAACTATTACTAACAATGAAAAATGATTTTTCAGCTCCAGAAGATAATGAAGAAAAGATCAAGGAACCTGACTCTTGGAACAAGAATGAGCAAGCA
This sequence comes from Boesenbergia rotunda, assembly GCA_024364735.1. Lineage (NCBI taxonomy): Eukaryota > Viridiplantae > Streptophyta > Magnoliopsida > Zingiberales > Zingiberaceae > Boesenbergia > Boesenbergia rotunda. The sequence goes on along the minus strand of JAGFNQ010002626.1, from coordinate 271,027 downwards.
GACGCTATAGTGAATGGAAAGGCAGAATTCCATCTGATGATCGTCCCCCCGAACAAGATGTCAATCGAATCGGGAAGTACGTCTCAACAAAGGAACTTTGGGAAAAGTTCTTGGAATTGCACGAAGGCACCTCGGAGGCAAAACTGGCGCGATGAGATATCCTTCGAAGCCATCTTACCAACCTCTGAATAGAAGATGGGCAATCAGTTGCCCAACTGCACGCCAACGTAAAAGAGCTAATCACGAGCCTTGAGAACGTCGATGAAAAGGTAACAAATCGTGATGCACATCGGTACACACTAAATGTTTTCCTGAGAATCCCGGATTGGACCTCAGTAATCGACGCGTACTTCATATCAAAATACCTTGAGGTAAGTACACTAGAACAACTCTTTTCGATTTTAGAGGTTCACGAATCTCGATGTGTAGGGAAGAGCAGGAAAACAGACAATGTTGCTCTGAACGCGAGGAAAATCTAGATCGAGGAGTCGTCAACAGACGATGAAAATGGTAAAAAACCTTAAAAGTTTCTTTAAAGAGGCTAATAAATTTTCAAAGTTTCAGTGCAAAAGGTGATCTCCAAAGAAACGTACAGTCCGATGCTATAACTGCAACGAGGATGATTATCTAAAAGACTAGTGTCCCAAACTCAAGAACCAGCCAAAGAAGAAGAAGGCGCTGAAAGCCACTTGGGACGAGACCTCGTTCGATGAATCGAAAACTCATGAATACGTTGGACTTGCGTTGATGGTAAGTCATCAAGAGGAGAGCACTGATGAAGGGGGAGCTACATCAGAAGAAAGTAGCGACGAAGGGGAAGTCCCTCTTTTCGAAAGTGACTTGGTAAGTGAGGTATGTCTTCTCCCTCACAATCAATTATATTCTGAAATAAAAGTGATGCTTAAAGCTAATTGTAAATTAGAAAAAGAGAATTGAAAATTGAAAAAAAAAATTGACTAGTGCATGCTCTTCTTTTTCTGATAATTTGAAAACGAATATGTTAATTTGAGAAACTTAGTTGAAAAATTAGAGTTTGATATTGCATGTCCACGACAAAGGAAAAATAGTTATCTTGATAATTTGAACTGGTATATTAATAATGACAGGAGCCAACTTAAAAACCCAAGAACTATATTCCTCCCAAATTTTTAGTTAATCCCGTAGATAGGAACTTGTTTTGGGTTCCTAAGTCATTTCTAAATTAATGTTCAGTCATTATATATTTTAGTGCTATCTAGAAACATACTAATATTTTTTTTATTGTCAATATTTTTTTGTCACTCTTTATTATTAACCCTCTTTGAAAAATGGATGTCAATTGAATTTTACATTGATAAATGTAGAATCGAGTTAGAGCGATAGAGGGGGGGTGAATATCACTTAGAAAAACTTTCGGATTTAAACGAGTACGCAGCGGAAAATCGTACACAACACGCTAACACAAGTTCTTTTTACTTGCTTCGGAGTCTTGACCGACTCCTACTGCAAGACCCACGATTCTTGATCGTTTGCATTGGGTAATCACTAATCAACGAGAGAATCTACAGATTACAATATTAAAGTGTGCAATTGAAATACAAATATATCGACTCCTCTGAAGAGTTGAAGACTTTCGCTTGAAGAGTCGGATGGTGTTTTGGCGTTTGTCGTGGCTTTGGTTGCGCAGTACATAGAAGAGCAGAGTGATCTTAGAGTTAGAATTGATGATACGGGGTGTTGCCTCGACCCCTTTAAATAGTGAGCATTCAAGCGCCTGAAAGGCCTTTCATCCGCCATAGTCGCAACGTTTCGAGCGGCAACTCTATCCACTACGTAGTCAAACTCTATCCTGGCTCTGGCGCCCCAATCCCTTTCAAGCGCCTGAGTGCCGATATGGCTCCTCCACTCAGCATTCGCCACGCAAGCTTGACGGTTGCGCCAGCTCATCCACCCACTGCCAGCTCCTAGACGCTTGAGTTCTTTTCAGGCGCCCTAGTCCAACTGGTATAACTTCTCAGTTGCAACAAGGGTTAGTTCCATACAAAAATATAAATAAAATTTAATGCAAGTTTGGATTACAGCCAGTGCTGTCTTGGTCATAACTTTTAGGTTTCACCTGAAACCCTAGGTCGGACTGACGCCTACTGTTCCGTCTTGGGGAACGCGTCCTCACCTACTCCTCTCAGGAGAGTTTACCTTTTGCCAACTAGCTTCTCTGGTTGCTCGGCCTCCGAGAACCTGAAACTCGACAACGCTCCACCTCAACCCGTCTCGACTCCTGTTCGCGATCCCCGCTCGGTAAAGTCTTTTGCACGGTCTCCCGGACCAAGACTTTGTTGCCCGATCCCCGACCAGGACTTCGTGCTCAACCCTGCAGGTCAAGACTTCTTGCCTAGCTTACCTAGGACCTTCCTGCAAGATTCTTAAATTCATTAGTACACACAAAACAGCTTAACTTGAACTTTTTGTCACTTATCAAAACAAAGTTCGATCTGGTACTTTCGGCACCAACAATAAATTCATGTTCCTATTTTTTCTCAATACGTGAATATTTTTTCTATTTACTATGAATTTTTGAGCATTTTCGAATATTTTATCAAATATTCATGATTTTTCGTTCAAAATTCAGATTTTAATATTTAAAAATAGATAAAAAATATTTTTTTCTAGTTCCAATTTTTTCGGATCTAGATATGATCAGTAGACTTTAATAAAATTTTATTCAAATTTTTTGAAGTGTTTTTAGATTTTAAATATTTATTCTTCAAAAATTCTACTATATTAGTATTTAATTTATTTTTGGACTTAGGTAATGTTTTTAAAGTTTAAAATGTTTATAGAAGCTCAAAACTCTATTTTACACTTATACAAAAATTTTTAGATTTTTCTAACATATTTTGGGGTTTCTATGAATTTTTTTCTTTCAATTTGATTTCTAATTTTAAATTTTGATAGAAAATTATTGTTATCAAATCTGATTTTTCTAGATCTACTCTTCATCTGTTGACTTTAATATAATCTTCTCTGGATTTTTTGATGTAATTTTGAATTTTGAAGCTTCAAACTTCAAGAATTTTTAATCTGTGAACATTTGATTTATTTTTTATTATAGAAAATTTATTTCATTTCGAAATTTTTTTGGCCTGTTCTCAAATATTTTATTATACTTGAACAAAAATTTTCAAATTTTTTCAACGAAAATATTTTTTAGAAATTCATTTTTTTACCTTTAAAATGCTTAGAAAAATTTTCATATTTCTCTATGTGCAATTCATATCTTTTTCTTTTCCCATTCCCTTTCCCTACTCTTTTTGTGCCCCATTTTTTGCTATGATCAAAGGGAGAGAGTAGCTTAAGTTGAGGGGGAGGTTGTGATTTTTAAATTGTAAAAAAAATTTTTATGCTTAATTGTCTTACTTAGTGTTATTATTTTTTTATCCCAACTGAACTTGGGTTGATGCACATCAAAAAGGGGAGATTATTGGTGCCCCGATTGGTTTTGATGTGATCAACCAAGTTAGATTAGGTCATGTTGTGGTTTTGATCCCTCTATCTAAGTATGCAGGAGTTTAGGAGCAGAGAAAATCGAGCGTAAGACGCAGTGGACAAGAAGGGTTGCACAGGGAAGTGAGCTGATGGGTTCGGTGCATCTGAGGGACGTGGAAGTTGTAGAAGAGTACATCGGTGGAGCAAGAAGGACGTGCGCGAAGTTTGAGGGATGAGAAGCTGGGAGAAGGACGCTCGAGGGACGAAAGGTCGGAGTCGGGTTCGGGTGAGCCTAACTCCGGTTAGTCAGAAATCATCCAAGAAGACCCGTTGAAGTTAAGGTTGAATCTTTATAATTTTTTGCAAGTTTTTTCCATAAATCCTTTAATTTGCATCCCAATATTGACTTGTCTTGCACAAGATATCGTTAGGTAAACTTTTTACTAATAAGTTAGTTACCTTTTCATTTGTCTCATATCTTTAAACTTACTCCTTAGTCTATTATTTGCTCATTCGAAAAGTTTTTCTTTTATAACTCTTGGAGCTTCAAATCCTTCCATATAAAGTAAATCATTGCTTTATGTCTATTGCATGGAACAACAATCGATTAAAACTTTTTAAATAATTAAAAAATTTGAATCACATTCAAAAAATTAAATCACTTCACTTAATATAATATCCCAAATTGATGTTTATGAGCATGAATATAATTAGGAGAAATATACAAACACATAAGATTTGATACCATATCATTCTGAGCTCTATAGGTTCATCAACCGATTTTGATCAAAACTGATAGATAGTCTAGAAAACTCAAAATGATATGATACTAAGTCCTATATATTCATGTGGTTTTATTGATTATATTTATGTCCTCAAATATTAATTTGATATAATATATTAAGCATAGTGATTTGTTGATCGTAGAAGATTTTTTAATCATTTTAAATAATTATGTCTGAATGATTGCTATACTCGATAAATGAGCAAAATGCATAGAGGGGCAAAATGAATGTTGTATATATGATTTAGTAATTTTGAAATTAGATACGTGATTAAGATATTTGGAAAACATATAGATCTATATGGTTCTATAATTTATCGTATTTATAATTGTTAATTCTCTTCTACAAAATAATGGGAATTTAATAGAGGTGAACATGACTTTATCAAGTGTGCAATTTTCTCCACGTTCCTCTCCATATGTCTTTCTTTTCGTTCGTTTAATGCTCTGGCGGGCTCTTCTTTTTGAAAGTACCCTTGTTGTTCAATTTTGTTTTTTTTTTCTATCAAGCATCTCCGATGCAAATTTTTTTAAAGTTTTGTAAAATAAAAAAATTTGAATGAGTGTAAACCTAAGATTTTGAATTTTTAATTCGAAAGTAGGTTTAAAAAATCAAATTTGTTTTTTTGGAGATGAAGTAATAGTATTACATATTTAATATTTTCAAAATAATTAAAAGCTTAATTCAAAATAATTACTTATAATATTTTATTTCTTGAATAAATATTTATGATCAAATTTATATTCCTTTCTTTTGATAATACATCTATTTGATAAGTTTAAAAAAAAATACAAATGACTATAATTAAATTAAAATTCATAATTTAATAAATATTAAATAAAAATTATTAATTTACTTAAATTAAAAGTCATATTTTAATTAATTTATTAATTATAAATTATAAATTATAAATAAAATAAATTAAATATCATAATTATTTAAAATATTAAATAAAAAATTATATATAGATATTAAATGAAAAAATAATAAATAAAGATATGTAATTTGTAATGTAGGACTCATCAAAAAGTTGTATGGAGGTTTTTTGATTCTATAGAGAATAATAAGTTTTTATATATACTTATGATGTGACATATTAAAAATTACAAAAAAAATTATTGAAAGCTTACTTAAGAATTGGAGATACCCTTACATACATCGACATATGTTTTGAAGTATCTTTATGGGTACCTTTGGACTACCATATATAATATATCAAAGAGAACAATCGTTGTTGAAATTAATAATTATTGATTCTGTTGGAGAGCGATGAAGATGGAACACTAATGAGCTGACTATTAAGTTGATTGTGCGACGATCTCGCTCACGAAAGCTGTGGTGTTGTCAAAAGACACGAGAAAAAAGAACGTCAACAAACAGGTTAGGGGGTCCTCGATGCAGCTACTCCGACGGTTAAGTCAGCACAAGATGATGGAGATTTTTTTGGTAGGATGGAGGTGCAAAAGCTCTAAAATGCATACCTGCTTCATAGGGGAAGAACTCCTATTTATAACACAAGAACTCCTATTTATAACACTTCTAATTACCTTTGTATCAATGAAGTGTTTGTGTCAAATGAACGTTCTTGTCTCTTGATCCTGTCGCGGAGTGGAGTGGCAGCCCAACGGGCCAGACGGGCCTCCCGGGAGCCGCGAGCCGAAGAGGTGGCCGGTTATCGGTCGTGCCTCGCCTCGCTCCTACAAAACAGGGACCGTCAGCAAACCCGCCAGGGGAATTCCCGGTCAGGCACTCCAACGATCAAGTCAGTCCCGAGTACAGATGAGCGGAAACTGAATGGAGATGAGGCAAGGGATGCGAGAACTCGCGCGCACGTACCTGCGGTAGGGGGAGTGCCGAGCTTTTATAACCGGAGGGAGCTGACAACCCTTGTCCGCACAGGTGGGACCGGGGTGTGATGACTGTCAGCCCGCATGGAGCACAGAGGAGAGGCTCGGCATGGTGCGGGGTGCTCCGGCAGTACGTGAATACTGGGTGCGCAGTACGAGGGTACTGGAAGCGCAGTACGAGAGTACTGGACGCGCGGGATGGCCGCGCGGAGATGTCCGTCAGTAGGTGAAGCGTGAGGAACCCTGTTAACAGGGTCGTACCCCAGAAGTAAGGATGTGAAGAGGTGCGTGGGCGGGACAGCCCGTACCCCGAGCGCCACTGGCAGGTCTGTGTGCCGGTGACCGAGTCGGGTATAGACCAAGGAGCGTGGGCCGCCACGCGTTCGACTGGCGGGGAGAGAAAAGGGAGCACGGGGTACGCCCTGGGTCGGGGGTTATCACGAGACCTGACCTTACCGAGGGTGCTAAACCCTGCTCTGGGTCGGGGTGAACTAGTGTGCGTGACTGGGGCTTTTACGGGGCCGGCTGGCTGGGAGGGGGCCCGGTCGCCTTTTCAGACGATCTGATGGACCTGCCTCCCCGTTTCCCTTCGGAAGGGTCTCTGGGCGTGGGGCCCTGTTTGCTGATAAGGCAGTTGACCTGTCTACCAGGCCCTCGTGGCGCCAGGCTGGCTTGTGGGCCCGGCCTATGCCCCTACCCGTAGGCAAGGCCGGGATCATAAGCGTCCCCCTCGAGTCTAGTCGAAGGAGGCGACGAGTCCGACTGACTGGACCATCTTCATTCCACGGAAGCCTGGCGCGCCGGGGAGATACGGGTCTCGTCTGGGGACTTTTTGTTGGTGTAGGAAGCACCATATCGAACCTTGTTTTGATATTGGCAAAGGATTCAAAGTTAAGTTTATTGGTGATCTAACAATGTTACTCAAGTGTGCAGGAAAAGTCCTAGTGAAGGGCTGCTAGGCACCTGGCGAAGGGCTGCCAGGAAACAAAGTCCTAGCGAAGGGTTGCTAGGCACCTGACGAAGGGCTGCCAGGAAACAAAGCCCTAGCGAAGGACTGCTAGGCACCTGGCGAAGGAATGCCAGGATACAAAGCCCTAGCAAAGGACTGCTAGGCACCAGGCGAAGGGCAGTTTGGTACTCAAGACCTGGCGAAGGACTGCTAGACAAAAGTCCAACCAAAGGAGCGGTTGGCATCAGGTACATTCTCCCGAGAGGAGTAGGTGAGGACGCGTTCCCCGTCGAGGGAACAGTAGGCGTCGGTTCGACCTAGGGTTCCATTTTGGAGGCCCAAAGTCAGAACCAAGACAGCTAAGGCTGTATAAACTAATATTTTATTGTTTTATTGTGTTTTGGACTAACCCTGGATGCAGGACCGAAGGAACGAGTGTCTGCAGCTCAGAGAGCCTCAAAGGAACGAGGCAACAGCTGACCAGGGCGCCCGGAGTGTCCCGGGCGCCCCCAAGGTAAACACAAAACACAAGAAAGCAAAGCAAGCTTCGACAGCTCAACTCCCTGGCGCCCCCGTGCTCCCGGGCGCCCCCAGCGCTCCGGGTGCCCCCAATAGCAAGTCATCGAAGCTCAAGCCAGCGAAGCCAAGCGATAAAGTTTGACCCGGTCAACCCGGGCACCCCCAGCGTCCCGTGCGTCCCGGTCAAGATCTGATCCCGAGTTTGAAGGGATCAGAAGCTGACCGAGACCGAGGCGGATCGAGTGACACGTGGGGGGGCGCCCCCGACGTTCCGGGCGCCCCCAGGCCCTATATAAAGGGCCCTCGACCCCAAGGCTCAAGAAACACTTTCAATCAACGCTTCTACGCTCTTCTGCTCTCGCGCCTCGCTCCGGAAACCTCCCAACTCGAGCCGACGACGTCCCGCTGCTCCGAAAAAGACAACCTACATCGGATGTCGGTAAAAGAAGAGTTTTCTTTTTATTTGTTAAGTTTACTGTGCTATATTTGTAACTCAAAACTGTAAACTGTTTTTTTTGCGCCTCATATAGAATTGCCCAAAGTAAACGATCAACGATCGTGGGCCTTGGAGTAGGAGTCAACCTAGGCTCTGAACCAAGTAAAAAATTACTGTGTTCGCGTGTTTTGTTTTTATCTTCCGCTGTGCAAATTGTCTATCTTAAATCCGAACGCTTTCCGATATTCACCCCCCTCTATCGGTTCTCTCGATCCAACACTTTTCTGCGGGCTTGTTGAGGCCTTGGGATCCCGGTCGGCTGATGAAACCACGACACCTTCCTTTTTACTATTGACGGTTCTGTATCCCTAAGCGACTGAGAACTTCACGTCATTGCTGCTTACAACTGGGGAGGATTCCACGTGTCTTATCCCTCTTCCTTCTCCAATCGCTGAGGTAGTTTCTCCCTTCCCCGAGGAACGAGGTTGGGCGCACGACACTCTGCTTCTTGGGCCCCACTGGGCCTGCTCCTGTGGTCACTGCTACCCGCCGCCTCCGCCGTGGCCCACCCCCAGGCGGCCTTGTCATCCTATATAGCTGTGTAAAGTTCGTTCGTCTTTCGCTCCGATGCATTGTCTTCTTCTTTCCGGCTAGGGTTGCAGTTACTGCTAGGTGCTCTCTTTCGCGGATTGGTCCTTCTACCTTCGGCGGGTCCACATGGCTTCTTCGTCCCGCGACCCTCATCCCTGGTATGTCACAGCGAGATCCATTCTCACTCGCGGCGACCTCGAGGATATCAGGGCGGAGTTTCACATTCCGGCAGACCACGACCTTCAGCTGCCCTCTTCCTCGGATCAGCCGGCCACCCCGCCGAGGCATTATATTACCATTTCGAGGGACCACCTGCAAGCGGGTCTGCGCTTCCCCATCCACCCCTTCATCACCTCGGTATGCCGCTACCTTCATATCAACCTATCTCAACTGACCCCCAACTCTATCCGCCTTCTCTGTGGGTCCGTCATCCTCTTTCTGCTGTATCGCTGCTCCTCTCACACCGAACTCTTCCACCACTTTTTCTACCTGAAGAGACAGGAAGAGGGCGAGTTTGTTTTCCAAGCTCGCCCTGGGACTTCCTTCCTTTCTGCTCTTCCCTCTGTCAGCAGGGGTTGGAAGGAAATGTTCTTTTTCATTCACCCCGTGGCTTTCCCAACTTGGCCATCTAACTTCCGGCTAAATTTTACACGCATGCCTCCTCGTCACACGGATCCTCAAATGTTCCCTTCCTTTGCGCATGCTCTTTTCGTATTAAGGGATAGACACTATCCCGTCGAGCCACTCTTAGACGAGCACATTCTGTCCGCATTCGGTCTCAGTCCAGCGCCCTTTGTCCGCCTGGCCTCCTTATGTAAGTGGTCCTTTCCCTTTTACTCGTCTCCTGCTCTTTCTTGACTTCTACTTACTGGCCAGCTGAGATGCTGTATCCGGCTACGCCTGAGGGAGGCTTCGGGTTGGGGCATGCTGAGGAAATGGAGACGCGTCTCCGCGGTGATAAGGGAGGAGCGAGCGAAGGCCCAGGAGCGACGAGCTGTGCAAGGGTGGCGCTCTGCCCTACAGGCCGAACAAGAAGCTCCTCCGTCCAATTCCCCTTCTCCGGCTCCTTCTGCCGTGGAAAAGGAAACTTCCCCTTCGGGCTCAGAGGATACCCGGCCTCTGAGTTGCTCTTTGCGACGTCCCGCGGGTGCTGTATCGATGTCCGCCCCTGAGGGTCTCTTGGAGGCCTCCTCCAGTCGGCCCTTCAAAAGACAAAGGGGTGAAGCGTCGACCGCCGCCCTCCCGGTGTTACCGCCATCCTCTTCTGCGGTGTTGCCAATGGACCTGACGGTGCAACTTCTGAGGGAGGCATCCCCGCCTTGCCCGGAAGGACCTACCGGCGAAGGCCTACTGCATGTACTGTCTCCCTCGCTGTCTGACTGGCGCCTCAGCATGACCCCGCCGTGTGATACTGTCCCTATGCGGTCGAGGGACGTACGGCTGTATGGTCCCCTCTCGGACAGGTTCATGGCCGGCTTGCGGGCCAGTGGTTCGATGAGCCCCGCTGTCGGGGCGGATGATTTCATGGCTTTAGCTACCCAGGTACGTATTCGTGGGTTAACGTGTGTCTCCTCTTTTCTCTGGCTGACCAGTTCCTGAATCTTTTACAGTCGTGGGCCCAGAGCTACAGCCTGAGTGTAGCCATGTTGACTCATGCCAAGGCTCGCGAGCACGCCGAGAGGCATGCAGCAGACCTTGAGGCTCGGCTCCGACATACCCAGCTATCTTCGGATACTGATTCGTTGAATGATTTGAGGGCAGAGGCTATCGGCCTCCAGGACATGTTGTGTCACGCCCCGAGACCAATGGAGCCGCTAATCCAATATAAAATCGGACAACATCTCCCCTGTCCGGCGGATAATTTACACATACACACAAACCCACGCAGATATAAAATGGCCTCAGGCCACAAAACAGATATATAATATATGGAAAATGATAACAATGCAATATGAAACACCGTAAAACTCACCTGAGCTGCCCCTAGGGTAGGCACGCAACAAAACCACATCATAAAGTCCAACAAAGGACTCAAAAATACAATACCGTACGAATAAATCCAATACAAGCCCTCGGTAACATAACGAATACAAAACATATACTATGCTATCAAAAGAAAATCAAAACCAGCGGAAGCTCTCATCCAAATGGAGTCGTAGGGACCCGGAACCGACAACTGGGCTCCTCCGGCAAGCTATCAACCTGAAAACACAAATATTACGACGGGTGGTGAGTCCAAGTGGACTCGCGGGTATATAAATAGATATGCATGGCTGAACAAGATAGCTGAATAAGCTATAAAGAAACAACAGGATACAGTCTCAACAGGAATAGCAGAATATGCATAACTGAAAGTAACAACTGACTGTATATACCAGAAATCAATCTATCTATACCATAAAAGACTCGTACCACACGAGCTAGTGCAAGGTCACCAAACCACACATAAGCATATCCTGTAAATGCATGTCAAACAAGTGCAGCAAATAAATGCAGCAATCACAATCAAAATGCACAATGCATCATATGCACATGATGCAATGTCATGGTCACCACTAACTCCAGTCAAGCCACCGAGACAGGCGATACTGTGTCGGCCGAGTGGGTAGAGCTGTGACACTGTACGCACCCTGCTATCACTGCTCCTGAGTGACCGAGTGGACAGGATGCTGGCGGGGGACCGCCCCCCTACCTCATGTATATATGAGGGAGCGTCGCTCTCATCTCCTCTGGTCTATGGGAAGAGAAGGGATCTCCGCCTGCTACCACGCTCCGAAACCACTACCCCTAAGCGGTCGAGCGGAGCAGTACAGAGCAAATGCACACACCCAACGGTATCCACTAACCCATGAGTGGCCGTGTGTACATATCATGTACCGGAAGACGATAGGCTCAACCACAAGGGAGTCGCTAATCGCCGGCATGCAACAGTGCAGGTATGGTGCATGACTCTCACACATGCAACCCCAACTAGGTCATCATACATAACTTAACATAATATGCACAGGTCAATCACAGATATAATAACCTAACCATCATGCATCTAAGTGGACATGCAAGTAATAACAGAATCAACCAATGCAGATATCAGGTAAAATGCCACAATAACTCAATCAGTCCATATCTAGACACACGTGCAAGTATGACTCGAATCAACCAATGCAAATATCAGGTGACATGCCACAATAACCCAATCAGTCCAGATCTAGACACACGTGCAAGTATGACTGGAATCAACCAATGCAAATATCAGGAGACATGCCACAATAACCCAATCAGTCCATATCTAGACACACGTGCAAGTATGACCAGAATCAACCAATGCAACCATACAATGGTATGTTAATCCCTATCTACAAACTCATGCTCATACCAATACTATACAGAATCAGATAACAAATAAACGAGACTGTATAGAAGAAAATTTAGATCATATCCAAGGTCAAGCATAAGTATCAAGCAGGATAACAAAACAGTAGCAGATAAAGGTCAATATCAGCCTACTGCATCAATAACAAATAGTCATGCATAAAGATAACGTGGATCTAAAGAGGTCAAGCAAGAAGTACCCGCCTCGAAGTAGGAGTAGTCCGTATCAAATATGAACATCCCGTCCGAAAGTCCAATAGCAATCAGTGTCCTGTGTCAATGGACACAATTTTAGCTATCATAACAATTATCAAGTAGCTAAACAGATCCCTAAACCGTATCAAGATGAACCCAACTATTATAATTAGGTTTAATCTCGTGGAGCTAAACTCAAACCCAACCACTCCAAGAACTACTCTTGAAACCTATCACTGAGCATCGCCTAAAACCCATGTCTAAATCAGGTTCACAAAGCCACAATCCATAGTTAAGCTCACCCTTAATTCCACATCACCACAAATCAAATCCTAAATTTGCTCAGAGTATCAAAGAAAATTTCTAGAAATTTAGATTAGAAAAATTAAACCACAATGGGAAACAATACTCCTCTAAACTCTAAATCTGATCCATCACAGAAGGAGAAACCCAAACAACACTACATTGATCTAATCCAAGCCAACACACATCCAAGAGTTTCCAATGGCAAACCAATTAGAGGTGAATAGCTCTACAAACCGAACACAAGACCAGAAGAAAGGAAAAACACCAAGATCAACAATACTATACGTAACATAACTGCATCCCTTCCACATCATGGTTCAAACAACACCTCTAATCCATTCTCATTCCAACTCAAAAACCATAGCAGAGTATTAAGTTTGTGAAACTAACCCACCATTCAATCTGAAGACACCAATTCATCCATAAATCCAACAAGAAACACTCTATAGAATCTGAGTTCAAAACCCTGATCACAAATACTGAAATCCTGGCAGGAAATCCACACCTACTGATCATTCCGAGAACCCAAAACAATCTACTATAATTACAGATCCAAGAACATTAGTCAACCACTAACCAAACGAAATCGAACACATCCCAAATCAATAGAAGCTCAGATCTAATCATAAAAACCAAATCCGAGTAGATGAAACTCTACTAAACAGAAACTAAATTCCAATATAGAATTAACCAAAACCAGATTTGATTGCTAATCCACCATCCAAAAATCGAAACACAACTCATCCAAGGAGAGCATTGAACCGAAGCAGACCTCACCTGATTTGGCGTCTGCAGAACTCCCTTGCTCACGATCTGATGTTCAGAAATCACATGAAGGCTACCACAGCAGCTCCTTCTCCCCAATAATTCCTCCTCACTCCCTCAGCCACCTTTCTCCATCAGTGGGTACCTGACATCGCGAACCCACCTCCGACCCCAGCTTGGCATCGCCCGTCGTCCGCGTGCATTAAGGCCAACGGAGGAGTCATCGTCGGATGGGATTCGGCTGCGATTAGGGCTCGCGAAGGAACGAAAGCAGAAGAAGATCGACTCGTCTTGGTTGCAGGCGAAAGGAGAAGGGCAGGGAAGAAGAAGGCGTCAGGGAAATGCTGTGGCTAGGGCATTGTAGAAGAGTACGAGAGAAGAGTCGGGGGTTGGCTGCGTGCGAATGAAGAAAGGAAAGAGGGGAAGGGTTAGGGTATAAGGGCTGGATTTTTGCACATTAGCCCTCCAAGTTTCGGCAAATCCCAAGGATGCCCTAAAATTTCTATTTTTAAACATTTAGCTCCTCATAACTTAAGTTTCTAAATAGTTCAACCCTCAAATTTTAGTTTGGGTCTCCCAAATCCTAAACCTTCTTCCAAAAAATTTTCCGGATCGCGTCAAAAGTGTCGGATTTAACATGTTGCGTCAGACACAGGAGGAGCTGGAGATTGCCAAGGCGCAGATTATCGCCGCCGATGCCGAGGTGGTTCAAGCGGAGGAGTGGGTGATCCAGGTTGAACAGGCTCACCTCTGTGACCGCAAGCGCAAGGGCGAATTGCAAGCAGAACTCATGAGGGCCCGGTCATCTACCTTGGGCCAACGAGGAGATTTTGTCCCTTCGGACGCAGCTGGCGACGGAGAAGCAGACGACAGGTTCCCTTAGGAACCAGCTTTAGGATTTGGGGGGCCTTCGTCCGGCTTGGGATGCGGCTCAGGTGGAATTAGGGGAGCTGCGCGAACGGCAGGCGTCATGGGCTACCATGTAGGCTGAGCTGACGGAGCTGCGTGCTTACAAAGAGGCTGAAGCGGGTCGATTAGAGGACCACCGCTTGGCCTGTTTGAATGATCCGGCTCATGCTGTCGAGATTGCCCACCGGGTCATGGATGTGATGGAGCAGCACGGCCTCAACGTAGTTCGCCAGCTCAGACTTGGTGGGTATTTATCTCCTGATATGCCTCCCGACGCAATTTCGCTTCCAGACTTATGTGAGGCTTTGCCTTCCGTGACCGACCAGCTTTTCAAGTGAACCGGGTGTTTCTGTATTTTCCATTTCTCTGCCCCCGGGGGGCTTTCCACTTTGGCTTTTGCAAAGCGCTAAGACATTTCTTCCTTTTGCTCGCTTAAGTCGCGTTTCATTCTGATTATGATGAAGGTATGGGGGGGGGGGAGCCGGGTGCGCCACTTATCGGTGGGTCTTATTCCCGCTCGGGGGACGGACGTCCCCTTTCTTGTTTAATTTGCAGGAGTCTCTGGTCTGCGCGGGCTCTTGACTTGTGTCTTTGCGCGAAAATCTGATCCTCCGATCAGGACTTATAGCCAAGAACCCGAGGGGTAGGCCGTCTGCGGGGGTCTCATCCTCTTGGCCGAGTAGGATCCAGGGAGCGTGGATCGCTGTGCGCCCGCTCGGGGCTCGAGCCAAGGGATTGGCAGGAGCTGAGCCCGTGATAGATTTGGCCTCTTGGCTGAGCAGGACCCAGGGAACCGTGGGCCGCCACGCATCCGTTCGGGGCTCGAGCCAAGGGATTGGCGGGAGCTGAGCCCGTGATAGATTTGGCCTCTTGGCTGAGCAGGACCCAAGGAAGCGTGGGCCGCCACGCGTCCGCTCGGGGCTCGAGCCGAGGGATTGGCGGGAGCTGAGCCCGTGATAGATTTGGCCTCTTGGCTGAGCAGGACCCAGGGAAGCGTGGGCCGCCACGCGTCCGCTCGGGACTCGAGCCGATGGATTGGCGGGAGCTGAGCCCGTGATAGATTTGGCCTCTTGGCTGAGCAGGACCCAGGGAAGCGTGGACCGCCACGCGTCCGCTCGGGGCTCGAGCCGAGGGATTGGCGGGAGCTAAGCCCGTGATAGATTTGGCCTCTTGGCTGAGCAGGACCCAGGGAAGCGTGGGCCGCCACGCGTCCGCTCGGGGCTCGAGCCAAGGGACTAGCGGGAGCTGAGCCCGTGATAGATTTGGCCTCTTGGCTGAGCAGGACCCAGGGAAGCGTGGGCCGCCACGCGTCCGCTCGGGGCTCGAGCCAAGGGATTGGCAGGAGCTGAGCCCGTGATAGATTTGGCCTCTTGGCTGAGCAGGACCCAGGGAACCGTGGGCCGCCACGCATCCGTTCGGGGCTCGAGCCAAGGGATTGGCGGGAGCTGAGCCCGTGATAGATTTGGCCTCTTGGCTGAGCAGGACCCAAGGAAGCGTGGGCCGCCACGCGTCCGCTCGGGGCTCGAGCCGAGGGATTGGCGGGAGCTGAGCCCGTGATAGATTTGGCCTCTTGGCTGAGCAGGACCCAGGGAAGCGTGGGTCGCCACGCGTCCGCTCGGGGCTCGAGCCAAGGGACTAGTGGGAGCTGAGCCCGTGATAGATTTTGGGTTTCCTTATTTACTTCTTGCTTGATACGCCAGGTTAATCGTCGTCCTATCTAATTTTTTGTGCGTCTGATCCATTTAAAGCCACGCGTCCCCTGATTATGAGTCTGTCAGGCGCCAGCTTATCGCCTTCCTTCCTTGAGCATCGGACCAACCCTTCGCTGCCTCTTCGTATTTCTGCCTTATCGCCCAGCCGTAGGATCGGCTACCGCCCACGACCCTTCCACCAACGGCCGTGATTGGCTTCCATCCCCTATATAGGCTCCAGCGATTATTGCCTTTGTCTTTCCTTTTGTACTCCTTCGTCTTCCTCCATTTCCTCCCCTCGCCTTCTTTGGTGTTTTAGCGTTCTCTTCAGGATGTTGCGCGGCTTTATCATGGCGGAGGCTAAGGAGAGGTCGGCCAGGTATAGAGCGTCGGTGGTCGCCCTACTTTCGGAGCCTATCCCTGCTCCCTTGGGTACCATTCCACCAGTCACCCCGGCATCTCCTCCTCCGGCGCCAAACCCTACCGCCGTCTCCTCCACAGATAAGGACGAGGTGTTAGAGGAGGAGGCGCTAGATTCATATATTGAGATTTTGTCTTCAGACCCTTTCGTCAAGGGGCCTGGTCGTCTTCCGGACTCTTCCCCTGGCTGCTTGCCTCCTTCCGGCGCCGCGCCTGCTTCCCCTCGGGAGATGCCCTCCCCTCCTGCTGCGATGATCCCACCTCCTTTGTCGGTGATGGAACCGGTCGTCTTGGCACCCGTCGATGTTGAGGGCCCCTTACCCGCGCCTCCTCCGCCTCAACTGGCTCCTTCTAGCGCCATTTTTGATCCTGTCGCGGAGTGGAGTGGCAGCCCAACGGGCCGGACGGGCCTCCCGGGAGCCGCGAGCCGATGAGGTGGCTGATTGTCAGTCGCGCCTTGCCTCGCTCCTGCAAAACAGGGACCGTCAGCAAACCCGCCTGGGGAATCCCCGGTCAGGCACTCCGGCGATCAAGTCAGTCCCGAGTATAGATGAGCGGAAACTGAATGGAGATGAGGCAAGGGATGCGAGAACTCGCGCGCGCGTACCTGCGGTAGGGGGAGTGTCGAGCTTTTATAACCGGGGGGAGCTGACAACCCTTGTCCGCACAGATGGGACCGGGGTGTGATGACTGTCAACCCGCATGAAGCACAGAGGAGAGGTGCGGCATGACGCGGGGTGCTCCGTTCTATAATTTATCGTATTTATAATTGTTAATTCTCTTCTACAAAATAATGGGAATTTAATAGAGGTGAACATGTCTTTATCAAGTGTGCAAGTTTCTCCACGTTCCTCTCCATGTGTCTTTCTTTTCGTTCGTTTAATGCTCTGGCGGGCTCTTCTTTTTGAAAGTAGCCTTGTTGTTCAATTTTGTTTTTTTTTCTATCAAGCATCTCCGATGCAAATTTTTTTAAAGTTTTGTAAAATAAAAAAATTTGAATGAGTGTAAAACTAAGATTTTGAATTTTTAATTCGAAAGTAGGTTTAAAAAATCAAATTTGTTTTTTTGGAGATCAAGTAATAATATTACATATTTAATATTTTCAAAATAATTAAAAGATTAATTCAAAATAATTACTTATAATATTTTATTTCTTGAATAAATATTTATGATCAAATTTATATTCCTTTCTTTTGATAATACATCTATTTGATAAGTTTAAAAAAAAATACAAATGACTATAATTAAATTAAAATTCATAATTTAATAAATATTAAATAAAAATTATTAATTTACTTAAATTAAAAGTCATATTTTAATTAATTTATTAATTATAAATTATAAATTATAAATAAATAAATTAAATATCATAATTATTTAAAATATTAAATAAAAAATTATATATAGATATTAAATGAAAAAATAATAAATAAAGATATGTAATTTGTAATGTAGGACTCATCAAAAAGTTGTATGGAGGTTTTTTGATTCTATAGAGAATAATAAGTTTTTATATATACTTATGATGTGACATATTAAAAATTACAAAAAAAATTATTGAAAGCTTACTTAAGAATTGGAGATACCCTTACATACATCGACATATGTTTTGAAGTATCTTTATGGGTACCTTTGGACTACCATATATAATATATCAAAGAGAACAATCGTTGTTGAAATTAATAATTATTGATTCTGTTGGAGAGCGATGAAGATGGAACACTAATGAGCTGACTATTAAGTTGATTGTGCGACGATCTCGCTCACGAAAGCTGTGGTGTTGTCAAAAGACACGAGAAAAAAGAACGTCAACAAACAGGTTAGGGGGTCCTTGATGCAGCTACTCCGACGGTCAAGTCAGCACAAGATGATGGAGATTTTTTGGTAGGATGGAGGTGCAAAAGCTCTAAAATGCATACCTGCTTCATAGGGGAAGAACTCCTATTTATAACACTTCTAATTACCTTTGTATCAATGAAGTGTTTGTGTCAAATGAACGTTCTTGTTTCTAATTGTTGTACATCAAAGGTATGGGATAGTTATGTCAACTGTAAGTATAATGATCAAGGTGTATTTACTGTGTATCCCTACCAGATACACTACCACATGCTTATGACAACTGTGTCATGGGCCTTGTCCTCTAAAAGGGCTTCTAATGATTTAGGGCCCAATGGGCTGACAGGTTAACAAGACCATTGGGCTTCAGAGATAATATAGGGATTTCTTTTGTCTGACAAGATCACCATCGGTGGTACTGTTCAAGCTGAGCGGTCTAAGCCGGGCGAGGCTCGGAAGATCCCCAATTCAGGCTTCGTCCTACATTCGTAGGAAATCCAAGATGCCTGATCGGATGTATTCATTCAGTTGGTATGAGTTCAGCTTAAAGGTCCAATCGACTGTGCCCACTTGGATGACAAGAGTTTAATATGCTTCGTTGAGGTTCACCCGGATCCCCTGCTTGACTGGACCATCCTATCAGACCTAGCTGGGGGTATCTTCGAGCTGTACATCCACGACCGGTCCCTGGGCCCTACGTGCAGCTGACCCATCTATGACTTTGACCTCCACATTAGCTAGTTACCTTGACCTTCGGGGTGGGTTTGACCGGACCTAGCCGAGGTATCTCAGCACCGTAAACATTCGATTGGTCTTAGGACCATTCGTGCAGCTGACCCTCCCCTGTCCTTTGACTTTGACCTCCCGGTTCAGCCAACCGCCTTGACCTTCCTATTGGCACGGGTCCACCAAAACTTTCCGGATCAATTATATTCATGTAATCTAGCTAGTTATTTTAATGATGGATAAGATATCCATAAATGCTTGCACTCAATGCTAAATCTATTTCTGATATAGATAAGTTTGAAATAGATTTATTTTTATCTCAAAATCTCATCTCTACTAGGAAATAGTATTGGCTAGCAGGGGTGCCTGGTTGCAGGTTGTCTCTTCAAGGGAGCTCCTTTCATTTGCATCGATGATCCTTTCTTCTTCCTCATCAGCGAGTTGAGACTGATCAGTGGAAGAGTTGCCATCTTGAGCTTTGGCCCACAGGTATAGGTAGAGACCAGCAATGATTATGGCCATGCCCAATACACTAATATTATTCATATATATATATATATATATATACATGGATATCATCAGACAGTAGACAGTTAATTAAGAAAGTTAATTAAGACCAGACAGTAGTGTTATTACCTGCTCCAAGTGAGTTGCACATGAAGCAGCAAGGGCTCCATGATAGCCACCACCACTGATGACAAAGGACTAAACATGGTGATAAAGACTGGGCCTCTTTCCTTCACACACCACATTATGATGAAGAACCCTAAACCAGTGCAAAATATTCCCTGTATATATATATATATATATATATATATATATATATATATATATATTATTAATTAAGCAATCACCATCCTCATTACTAAATTAAATTAATGCTTAAATTTAACGGCATGCATATAAGATAGAGAGAGCTGTGTACACTGTAAGCTATGAGGAAAAGCTGCATGTCCCATTGTATGACCAAATCTGAAGGGTTCTCAAGGAGGAGAGAAACTAGGGCACACTGGAGGCAACCCATGAAGCTGACCACGGCAGAGAGGGTGAACTGAGACGTGTATTCTCCCACGATCCATGCCTGTCATATTCAAAATTAATACAATATATAAGACCAGAAAATAGAAGGGTACGTATGCACAGATCAGGAAGAGACAGGCTGTTGCATCAGATGAAATACTCAATACCATCAATGAGCCGACCATCTGTACAGTAGCTTGATGTAAACTTTGATTGGCATAAATGACATTAAAGAGAGGAGAGAGAGATAGAGATAGAGAGAGATCAAAGTAAAACCTGATAGATCATGAAGAAGGACATGGACCAAGAGCCTACGATGGTAAGAAGCGCTCCAAAGAGGAAGCCACCATGGCTTTTGCCGACAAGTTTGATCAATGATTGAGCCCAAGGAAAATGGCCCAGATAAAGTAGTTGTTGTGCATGTGAACCCTCGTGACTTTGGCTTGGGTTCCTGTAGAATGTCATCAGCATTGCTCCACCAACGCAAACAAGTGTGCCGACGATCTTAGCTTGTCCAGCCCATACCTTTATTCTTACTCTCTCCAATCTAAATTGAATGAATTCAGAATTGATAATATCTTTTAGTATATTTCCAGCCCATACCATTATTCTTCAATTTAATGCAAAAATAAAGGGGGGAGATGTAGTCTTACTTGAGGAAGTAGGCGAGCAAGAAAGTGACGACGGGTATCAGATTGTTCATGGTACTGGCGAAGGTGGAGGAAGTCAACGCCAATCCAGCATGATCCTGCCCTATATTTGGCACCTTACGGGCAGCCAACGTGGCAAACGACCTGGCCAGCTTCAAGGTCTACGTCATTGTACGGGCAGCCAACTCGACAAACGTCCTGGCCGAGCCCAGGGGCTTTGCCGGCTGGTCGGACTCAAGGCGGCCGGTTAGAATAAATATAGTGGTTCATCCGGCCGGTCAAACCCGGCCGACCACATTAAGGCTTACACGCCTCGTCTATCCGGGTATTTCCGCCCGGCCGCATTAAGGCTTACACGCCTTGATCATCCGAGTGCATCCGCCCGGCCGTCCTTTATACCCATGCTTGATATCCGTCCGGGCGCGCCGTCCCGGTGTCCACTCGGGCACTCTCGCGGAATCACCCTGGGATAAAGACAAAATACACCTGCACTAGCTGCAGATAACAGGTCGTCACCACTCGGGCGAACTGACACTCTCTGACAGGTGCCGCCTGTCAGAGACTTACAGAAACCTGTCTTTGTCCTCACATAAGACAAATAGTATACGACAAAGAAGGTTGGTTACAAATCGACATAACCATACCATATCTTCTGACCCTGTCAGAAGATCCTGACACAGGCCATACTCAAATCTACATAACCATACCATATCTTCTGACCCTGTCAGAGAATCCTGACACAGGCCATACTTGGTCCTTTTCCCCGGCTATATAAGCCACTCCCCGCCTCATTAGCAGGTACGCGCGCGAAGCCCCTCATTTCCAGTGCTCCATTATTTCTACTGTTCCTCGGAGTACTGACTTGACCGTCGGAGTGCCTTGCCGGGACGTCTCCCGGCTAGGTTGCTAACGGTCATCTTCCTCAGTAGGTTCACCTCCAGTCGGTTGGCCCTGCACCAGGCGACATCCACTTCCATTCGGTCGGAAGACACCCCCCACGACGCTGTCATTCTGCGCGAGGACGTCCCGTCGGCATCCACGTCACTCATCGCTACACCGTCATCCGGTTGCGGCTCCACTACGCTCAGCGACAGGATCAAATTTGGCGCTAGAAGGAGGGCTTTCTGCCTGATCGAGAGCGAAGAATGGAAAACCCCAATCCACTGACGGTTACTCTTTCGCCAGAAGAATATGAAATGCTGATGGCTGTCCGGACACAGAAGGCACAACAATCGCATCCGCCAACCGGTAGTCAAGGGGCCCGGCCCCCTGGGCCCTCTATACGGGGAAATTCAGAAGGTATGGCTGCTCAGCCCGACCCCCTCGCTCCTAATTTTCCCCGAGCACTTTTCCGGAACGAGGCCTACTCAGCCCCGACCGAAGCTTCAGCGTCCAGCTTGGCGCATCAGGCGCGCCTGGATAAAGGAAAAGGGCTAGCCGACCCCGCCGCGGCCTATCCGACTCACAGCCCTTTCTCCTCACAAATTCTTGGGGATCCCGTTCCCAAGCATCTACGATTCTTCACCATGCCTGAGTACTCGGGGGCCAGTGACCCCGAGGAGCACGTCATGAAATTTGAAAGTGCCGCCCAGTTGCACCAATACCCGGAGGGCGTCAAATGCCGCGCTTTCCTGACAACCCTCTCTGGACAGGCTCAACGATGGTTCGGCGGACTCCCGGGAGGATCAGTTGGGAGTTTCGCAGAGGTAAAGCGGCTGTTTCTGCAACATTTTGCAAGCAGTCGGAGGCACCATAAGACCACCTCAATTTGTTCGCTCTGAAGCAAGGTCCGAAAGAGTCACTCCGGGCCTACATCCAGAGGTTCAATGGAGTAGCTATAGAGGTGCCCAATACCACCTCCGAAGTACTGGTCACCGCCTTCTCACAAGGGCTCCAAGAGGGTGATTTCTTCCGATCCCTGATCAGGAAACCACCGAAGGATTTCGACAGCCTGCTCGGGAAGGCTGTTAAGTATATCAATGTGGAGGAAGCACAAGCCGCCCGGAGGAAGGAAGCGATAGTTAGCCCACCGCCTGCACCTCAACACAACAGATCGCCAGGAGGACCGATTCGCAGTCCCCGACCGGCCGATCGGCCCGGAATGAGACCCCAGCAAGTGCAGGTGGCACAGGGGAATTGGCCCAACAGATGGGCCCCGTATTGTGCGTTTCACCAATGTAATACGCACAACACTGAGGACTGCCGAGCAGGCAGCAGAGCTCGGACCCCACTCGGCAGGGGTCAAGGACGACAAACCCCGCAGGGACGCGGGCGTGGTCAGGGAGCCACAGCCCAACAAGGACAAAGGCGGGATGCCCCCGCCGCCCGGCAATTGTTTCCTCGGCCCGAGCAGGAAGAGGTGGAGGAACTTGACGAAGATCAAGCTAATCACCAGAACGCCGTCCGAGGAGGCGTCAATGTGATTTCCGGCGGTCCGACCGGGGGCGACTCCAACCGAGCCAGAAAGACGCAGGTACGCCGACTGGAAATTCACCAAGTCGGAGTCAGCACCTCTCAAGCTCAAGGGCCCCAAATCAGCTGGGGGCCGCAGGATTTACAAGGATTGGAGGTGCCGCACGATGACCCGCTGGTCATCACGGCTGTCATCGCCAACTACGAAGTCCACCGCACCATTGTGGACACCGGCAGCTCGGTAAACATTTTATATAAACGAGCTTTCGATCAACTGCAAATTGAGTTATCGCAGCTAGAGTTGGTGGCTACTCCCCTGTTCGGATTTACGGGGAACGAAGTACAGCCGATCGGACAGATACGGCTGGCCGTCTCACTTGGAGAGGAGCCACTCAAGAGAACCCGATGGACCACGTTTCTGATTGTGGATGCCCCAGCTGCCTACAACGCCATCCTCGGTCGACCGGCTCTCAACGAATTTAGAGCGGTAGTCTCCACCTACTACCTCAAGGTGAAGTTTCCGGTCGGCGACAGAGTCGGCGAGGTGAAGGGCAATCAGACCGTGGCCCGGCGCTGCTATGCTGATGATGTCCGCTCGGGAAGTCAAAAGGCAAGGCGGGCAGGTAGCAGCTGCAACATGGTGCAAGCCTCCCCTTGGGCAGAATTGCGGGAAGACAAAGAGGAGGTACAACTTTTGCCCGGTAAGGAAGATACCAAGATTCACATTGCTGCAGGGCTTCCTGAGGAGCTGAAGCAATCCCTCATCGACTCCCTCGCTCGAAATCAAGACGTATTCGCCTGGTCAGCGAAAGATTTGAAGGGAGTCCGACCGGAAGTCGCGGAACACCAGCTCCATGTTTACCCGGGCGCGCGGCCAGTAAAGCAACGGAAAAGGGATCGCAGCGCCGCGCAGAATCAAGTCATCCGGGCGGAAGTAGAAAGACTGCTGGAAGCAGGACACATCCGGGAAGTTCAGTTCCCGGCCTGGCTGGCGAATGTGGTGCTGGTGTCCAAACCCAACGACAAGTGGCGGGTATGCATTGATTTCCGAGACCTCAATCGTGCATGCCCAAAAGATTGCTACCCACTTCCACGGATCGATCAAATGGTAGACTCGACGGCCGGCAGCGAGTTCATATCAATGCTGGATGCATACCAGGGATACCACCAAGTCCCACTGGCTGCTGCCGACCAGGAGAAGGTTAGCTTTGTCACGGCTGACGGCACCTACTGCTACACCGTCATGCCGTTCGGCCTCAAGAATGCGGGCGCCACCTACCAAAGAATGATGAACAAGGTGTTCCGGTCGCAAAGGGGGCGTAACGTCGAAGTATACGTCGACGATATTCTTATCAAGATTGCCCGGGCGGAAGAACTAATCCCCGACATTGAAGAAACTTGCCAAACTCTGCGGCGGTTTGGCCTGAAGCTTAACCCGGCCAAATGTCTATTCGGAGCTCGAAGCGGGAAGTTCCTCGGATATATAGTCACCGAGCGGGGAATCGAAGCAAATCCGGGCAAAGTAAAGGCCATCATGGAGATGCCGGCTCCAAGGAATCTCAGAGAGGCTCAACGACTGACCGAGCGGATAACCGCCCTGTCCAGATTCATTTCCCGATCAGCCGAACGGGGTCTGCCATTCTTCAAGACATTACGCCGGGCCACCAAATTTCAGTGGGACGCAGAATGTGACAAGGCCTTTGAAGAGCTGAAGGCTTATCTGTCTGAACTACCGACACTCGCCCGGCCGGATCCGAATGAGAGTTTATATGTATACCTAGCAGCTTCCTCCGACTCGGGCAGCATGGTGTTGGCCCGGCAAGAAAAAACTGAGCAAAGGCCGGTGTACTTCTTTGCCCACTTATTTAAAGGAGCCGAGTGTCGGTACACGGCACTCGAAAAATTGGCCTACATACTCTTCTTAGCCGCCCGGCGACTCAGACCATATTTCTTATCTCACCCAATTACTGTATTGACTAACAGTAACTTGGGTCGGGTGCTCACAAACCCAGACGCCTCAGGGCGGCTAGTCAAGTGGACAACTGAGCTGAGTGAGTATGACATACAATATCAACCCCGGCCGGCTATCAAGGCGCAAGCCTTAGCCGATTTTCTCACGGAGTTGCATCCCGATGAGGCCGAGGGCGTATGGAAGGTGTACGTGGATGGGGCATCCTCTCGGCAAGGAAGCGGAATCGGCGTTCTCATGGTTTCACCCGAAGAAGAACGGCTACACCTGTCCGTGCGATTAGAACACAAGGCGACGAATAATGAAGCTGAATATGAAGCACTTATAGCCGGTCTGCAAGCCGCCCGGCATGTCGGCGCCACCCGGGTGTGGCTATATTCAGATTCGCAACTTGCTATACAGCAACTGGCCGGTAATTTCGAAGTCAACAGCGACCGGCTGCAAGAGTACATCGATGCCTATGAACAGCTGAAGGCGGGTTTCAGGGAGGTACTCTTACAGAAGATCCCTCGGGAAAGCAACTTGAAAGCGGATGAGCTAGCCAAATTAGCTAGCGCCGTCGGAGCTTGGGTGATCCCTCGGCCGGCCTGCCATGCTTTATTCGTCATGCAAATCGAGCAGCAAGCCGAGATCGAATTGGAGACCGATTGGAGAACTCCATTAATTGCATTCTTGACCAGGGGAGAAGTACCATCCGACCGGGAGGAGGCTCGGCTGTTCAGAAAGAGAGCCGCGCAATACACTATGGTCGGAGATGTCCTCTATAAACGGGCTCACGCCCGGCCATTGCTCAAATGCCTTGGCGGTGAAGACGCAGATTATGTGCTCCGAGAGGTCCATATGGGGGTCTGCAGTAATCATTCAGGGGGTAGAGCCACCGCCCGGAAGGCTCTGTTGGCCGGGTATTATTGGCCAACTTTACAGAAGGATGCCGACCGGTTGGCCGCAACATGCATCTCATGTCAGAAACACCAGTGCCTGCCACACCGGCCAACCGAAGTAATGAAGACATCTGCTGTCTCTTGCCCGTTTGACCAATGGGGCATGGATATCGTAGGTCCGTTTCCGATCGCCCCCGCTCAGAAGAAGTTCTTGTTGGTCGCGGTGGATTACTTCTCTAAATGGGTGGAAGCAGAGGCGCTAGCTAGGATCACCGAGCAGGCGGTGATTAAGTTCTTGTGGCAAAATATTCTATGCAGATACGGGATCCCCCACAAGTTGGTTTCTGACAACGGTCGGCAGTTTCAAGGGAAGAAAATCAAAGAATGGTGCTCGACATACGGCATCCATCAGGCTTTTACATCTGTGGCGTATCCACAGAGCAACGGCCAGGCAGAAGTCACCAACGGGAAATCTTGAGAGGGCTCAAAACAAAGCTGGATCATGCAGGAACCAACTGGGTAGAGCAGCTGCCCGGGGTCCTTTGGGCGAACAGAACCACGCCCCGAGAAGCAACCGGCAGACGCCTTTCCACCTCGTCTATGGCAGCGAGGCCGGTGGTGCCGGTCGAGGTCGGGTGTGAATCCGACAGGCGGTTAAGTATGATGAAGGGAATGATGAAAGAAGGCGCTTAGAGCTTGATCTCATAGAGGAAGTCCGGGAAAAAGCAGCCGCCCGATGTTCACGTACCGTCAGCGTATGAAACAAAGGTACGACCAGAAGTGTTGCCGCGCTCATTTCACGCCGGGGACCTAGTCTGGAAACGAATAAAGCCGGTCGGTGATGTTAACAAATTACAACCACAGTGGGGCGGACCCTTCAAGATAGTGCAGAAATTGCATTCAGGCGCTTACTACTTGGAGGATGAACATGGAAAGAGGCTTAACCGACCGTGGAGTGCCCTACACTTGAAAATGTACAGAGAGCCCTAGAGTGATGCAATCTTGTAAAACGCAGCATTCTAGCTCATAACGAAAGGCTCACCCGACCGAAAATTCCCGGTCGGCCATGTAAGGCAAGTCATACCTGGACGGGACGCAGGGCTGACGCGTTATACCCTCCAGAAGCCTAGAGTCGTGGCAGCTGACCCTTAAGCGTCAGCCCGACTCGGAAGCCTGGACTGGTTCCCGGTCGGCTAAGCGTGGCGGCCCACGTGGAAGATTGGCCCATCCGGAAGGCCTAAAGCGGTTCCCGAATCGGAAGCGTGGCGACCCACGCAGAAGGTTGGTGCCCTTTGGAAGCCTGAGTCGGCAGCTGACCTTAAGCGTCAGCCCACTCGGAAGCCTGGACTGGTTCCCGGTCCGGGAAGCGTGGCGGCCCACGTGGAAGATTGGCCCATCCGGAAGCCTAAAGCGGTTCCCGACCGGAAGCGTGGCGACCCACGCAGAAGGTTGGTGCCCTTTGGAAGCCTGAGTCGGCGACTGACTTAAGCGTCAGCCCACTCGGAAGCCTGGACTGGTTCCCGGTCGGAAGCGTGGCGGCCCACGTGGAAGATTGGCCCATCCGGAAGCCTAAAGCGGTTCCCGACCGGAGGCGTGGCGACCCACGCAGAAGGTTGGTGCCCTTTGGAAACCTGAGTCGGCGACTGATTAAAACATCAGCCTGCCCAGAAGCGCGTATCAATGTTCGGTCGGGCGTGTGGCGGTCCACATCCTGTAGGCCGAACCCCCGACCAATGGGCTT